>CAJVPU010000136.1:0-23126 GCA_910591775.1 Dentiscutata heterogama | reverse complement strand
TAATAATCAGAGAGCTTAAATAGGTAATCTTCTAGTTAGGTTGCAGGTATGGTGGCTAGTGTAGAACCCAGGCAGACCACTTAAATTAGGTACCAAAAGTACACATGTGGCTTGATGTACTCTCGTTGTAACTGTATAATCTAAAGTTAGTAAGTTAATAAAAAGTCCACGGCCGTAGAGGTCACCTTAACACCAAAAAAAAATAAATAAATAAATCTAACTATGAAATCAAAAGTTAGTAAACTTAAAAATCTTATAAATATAATCTGAATATAATAAAAAATTTTAAAGACTATATTTATATTTATATTAATATATATATATATATTTAATATATAAGATAAGACCTTGCTTTTATCTTTATTAAAAACTTTTTATATAATTAAAAAAGATTTTGTATTTTAAGCCTAGTATTAAAAATAAGAACTCAGATATATAACTAGAAAACTTGGAAGTTAAGTAGTTCCAAAAACTTATCTGTGGCCTAAAAAATATAAAAAAGATATGTATAGTATTAAATTTAGTTAATATGCCAAAGTAATATTTTTAAAAATAATATTTGAATAGTATTATTAAAAAAGATAGTTAAAGAATATGTAATAGATATTGGAGAGCTTTGTAGTAGTTTTAGTTGAAGCTAAGATCTTGAGCTACAATAGAAAATCTAAATGTTTAAATAAAGTTGTTTGTTAATATAAAGAAAAAGTTATATAGTAATTAAATTAGCTATTTGAATAAATATGATATATTCTTGTATTATATATATAATATCTAATAAAATAAGTTTAAAAAGTATAAAAAAAATAGAAGATTGGTTTAAAAGATAGTGTATTTGAAGACTATTAAAGCTTGTAATTTGATTATATAACTGGGTGGTTTAGAATAAGAAGATTTGCAGTTTGCTAGAAGTTAAGATTTATTATATAAAATCTTGTATAAAGAATTAAATAAAAGGCATATAATAAAGTACTAGTTTGTTAATATATATAACAAATATTAAAATGGAAAGAATTCCTTTTATACAGTATATAAGATATAAAGAGTTTATTTATAAGTAATTTGATTCTGAATATTTTAAGAGTAGTGGATTAGAAGCTATAAGCAAAGTTGGAACCTTTTTGAGATAAAGCCAGGTTGTGTTCTAGTTTATATAGTAAGATATCTGTATCTATAATTGAAAATAGTTTTGAGATAACCAAAGAGCAATAATATTTGTATAGCAAATTGTTCAGATACTACTATAAATAGAAATTTCAAGAGAGTGGCTTTCAAGAGTTAGAGTGAACAAAGAATTATAAATATTACAAAGGTTGAATATAAGATATAATATATTAAGGTAGTTGTGAGTAAGTTTATTAGCTTTGTTATTAAATTTATTATTCTGGTATGCTCTAACTTTATAGAAAATAATTGTATAGTTATAAGATTTGATAAAGTCAAGAAGTATATTCTATATAAACCAATATAAAATATTAAAGTAGCTAGAACTAGTAAATTTGATTTTTTTTTTTTTAGTATTAAAGGTAACCTCTTTGGCTATAACTTTTTATTAGAAGTTAAGTTTTAATTACAACAAAGGTACAACTAGCCACATGTATAACTTTTGGTTTTCTATTTTAAGTAGTCTATCTGGGTTTTATACTAGCCACTATACCTGCAATCTAACTAGAAAATTATTTATTTAAGCTTTCTGGTTTTTACAAATGAAAGTACAACTAGCTATACATATAACTTTTGATTGCTTATTTAAGTAGTCTGCCTAGGTTCTATACTAGCTGCTATACCTGTAACCCAACTAGAAAATTATCTATTTAAACTCTCTAATCATAATCTAATTTTACTAAGTGAAATCTTCTAACTTGAATGCCTAAATTTTATTTGTGCCTTAGGACTTACTAACTTTTGGATTAGTTTATTCTCAAGGTAAACACACTGAAGCCTTTTATATTTCATTCTGGTTAACCTTATATTGCAGTTGCTGAGGCTCCTACTTGCAGTTGGGTTTTTAAACCTATTTAATTACTATGCTTTTGTAGAGTTCACTTAAAACCCTAGTACCTATATACTCCACTTTTCCTAATTTATAAACTTCTATTCCCAGCTTTCAGAGCATTCCAATCTAATGGCCCAGAAGATTGAGTTTGCCAAACCTTCAGTTTATAGTTATCTCAACTCTGGTATATACTTCCATAACATATATCTTTTTTCTTTAACTTGTGTTCTGGTAGTCTTAGTTGGTTTCCTTTATGAGGGTACATTGTACTCTTCTTCCCTTAAGAGTACCTTGTACTCTTACACTTAAGAGTTCTTTGTGTCTTAATTTCTGGTTCAAGTATTTGTCTTTAGTTTTAGTTTTTTTTATAGTACTATCAAAAGTCTGTATTACCTTTTTACTTAGATTTTCTCAAGCCAGTTCTCAATCTTCTAGTCTTTTTTTAGTTTTCTATAGTTCCAGAAGGTTTATTATGAGTTTGTGCTACATATTCTAGTTTGCATTTCTTTATACAACCCTGGAGTCATACTGATACTTCTAGAACCTTCCAGTACACAAATACACTAGTTCAACCAGAGTTATAGTCTCTAGAACCTGACTAATCGATTAAGATCAGTTACTATAATACAAGATAATTATTTAAAATATTGCCAATAGGATTTGAGCTCTGTACCTTTAATTACAAAGAGCTTGGAGGGTAAAAACCAACTAACTATACTAGGTCACCACACTCTACTTGTAGATTGTTAAATTAGATTGTTGTATTTAAATATTACAAATTAAGAGTTTGTGAAGATTTGAATATTGTAGTTTCTAAAAGCAGTATATATAGTAAATAAAATTTCAAATAATTTAGTAAAAAAATATGACTATAGTAAGATTTGTGTTTAGAAAGTGTAAAAGATATTGTTATTGTCAACTAGTTACTAACTAATACCTATAAATTATTAGAGATTTTCAAAGCTAATACCAGATTTATTAATATAGAATATAAGATAAATAAACTAATAGTTATAGTTAGCAAGTGATTAGAGAGTATTGAATACAAAATTAGATAAAAATATAAAAAAAATTTGTGAGTTGCATAAAGTAAGATTAGAAAGTACAAAGATTAAATTAGTATTTCTAAGTTTGATTAAATAAATAAGATCTTATAGATTTGTATTGAAGTTGATAAATTTATTTAAATTAAATTTACCAAAAAATTTAATAGTGTAGCTAATTAAAATAAGTATTATATATTTGTTATTAATAAATTAGAGTTAAATAAATAGCTATAGTATAGTTTTGTAGTTATATTAGAGATAGAGCAGAGCAGTAAAGAGTTAGTTGTATAATTATATTGCTAGTAAATAATAAGTATATATCTAGTATTTGTAGATTGACAGCAAGCTTTATTAATAATAATTTGGTTATTAAATAATACAATAAGCTAAAGTTTTGCATGTTTCTAAAAATAACTTTATTATAACTATAATAATAAGTTGGAGAAAAATTTAATAAAAAAAATATAAAACAGTTGTCAAAAAAGTTAATAAAGTTTTCTAGAAATTTGAACTATTGTGAGATTTTTTCTTTAGAAATTTTGTTAATTCTTAGAGAGATATACTTCTTGTTAAAAAGATAAAAGTTATTAAAAGTAATAAGTTAGTTGAAAAAGAGTATATAATAATAGTGTAACTATTTTTTAAAAGTAGTATAATTCAAAATATTTAGTTATTTTTTCAGTTTTTGATTCAACTCTTTTTTGATGATCACTTGGACC
This sequence comes from Dentiscutata heterogama, assembly GCA_910591775.1. Lineage (NCBI taxonomy): Eukaryota > Fungi > Glomeromycota > Glomeromycetes > Diversisporales > Gigasporaceae > Dentiscutata > Dentiscutata heterogama. The sequence continues at coordinate 19,368 of CAJVPU010000136.1, read as the reverse complement.
AACTTTTTAAAACAAAATTTTTAACAAAAATAGTAAAACTATGCTAGAAAAGAAAGACATAAGACTGATGAGAACTATAAACTAGCACCTATTATTTAGAGATAGTTCTCATATGCTATTTGCTAATAGGTTTAGAGCTTATCACTCACTGTGGGGATAGCACTTGTTATTTAGAAGTAGTTCTCATATACTTCTTGCTAACAAGTTCAGAGTTTATCACTTACTGAAAAGAATAGCAGCAGTGTGTTTGGATCTACTTGTTTTATTATTCTTGGCAAAAAAATACTCTCTTTTAAAAAAAGTACAAGATCTATACTTTTTACTATCACCCACTTGTGCTTACAACAAAATTTTTGAAAAAAGTAGGCAAAACAGCTTACTTCTGTCAAAAGATCAGCATTGTTTACTCTTTTCAAATTCAATTTATCTGAAGATTGCAACTATGTATTTTGTTTGATAACAAATATGTCGCTACTTCATATGACAAAGTCTGTCAACTAGTCTACAATTAAAAGTATATCTGGAATTGGTCACATAGTTGGAAAGAAACTAATATATTAAAACAAAGTCTTATAGCAGAAATATACAGATGTTGTATTTGTTATATAATTTTTAAGCCTTGTATAGGTTATAATAGTACTATTAGATTTTTTTTTTTTTTTGTTTTTTTTTTTTTGAAATCTTTTTTTTTTTTTTTTCTTTTGTTTCTTTTTTTTTTTTTTGTCATGTTTGGTAAAAAACTTTTTATTTCTTCCCCTTTTTATCTCGTGCTCTTTGAGAAGAAAGAAGAATTAGAAGGAAAATTAGTTCTAATATTTTAGTTCTTTAAGAGCTAGCACATAATCTGAATCATCTGTGAATCAGTGCGATAGTCGCAGCTAGGTGCCAATAAGTAACTAAGTGAGGTTGGGCTTTTAGTTGCAGCTATGTTGTTTTTTAACTATAATTATCTTTCAAAATTAATTTGTAAACTGTACACAAGTCTTGGCAAGATCATCAAAGCATAAAAAAAAAAAAAAAAAAAAGTAATATAATTTGAATATATAAACAAAATAGATTCAAGAGTGATAGATCCTTCTTGAATTATAAAAAGAGTAGTAATATTTGGGTTGGGGCTAATTGTCTAGTTTATATATTTGAGAAGTTAAATAATTTAACATTTGTAATAAAACAATTAAAGCTATTAATTAAAAGGTTAGAGTAAGATAAGATATTAGTAAAAAACCAAAAATTGTTTTGAGGTTATTAGATTCTAATTTGGATTAAAATTCTAAAAAGAGTGTCATTATTAAGATATTTAATAAAGTTAGAAATATAATACTAAAGCTAAATATTTCAAATATTTTTGATATTGTATATATGTAGTATTGGAAGCAAAAATAGCAAGTTTGTCACAAAAGACAAGAAATCTTATATTATATTAGTATTGGACTTTGACAAAAATATGAATACAATAAGGTTTCTAAGTTCAGTTTAGTCTAGATTTAGGTTTAATGAATCTGAATCTAACCTGAACATGAACTACAAATTTTGCAAATCATTGAACCTAAACCTGAACTGAATTTTGAATTTATAAACCTAAACTAAACCTGAACTTAAAATTTTGATTTAGTTCAGATTCAGTTCAAAGTTTATAAACATGTTCAGATTTAGTAGTAGTTCAGTAATAAAATATAATTATTATTTTTAGAATTTTCAAATTTTGAATTTTTTAAAGAAATCTTTTTTTTTACTAAGTAAATCTATTTTTAACTTCTAAAAAAGTTATAGAGAAGTGTCTTGTGATAAAAATAGCAGTTAAAAGTTAAAATTAGCTCAATAAATTATGAGATATAAATATTTTAGTTCTTGCAACTATATATTTTCTTCTTTATATAAATAAAGAAAAAATAAATAGCTATCAAGATAAAAATACTTATATATTGTAATCTACTAGGCCAATTTTAATAATTTAACTATTATTTTGATTGCAAGACACTTCTCTACAACTTTGATTAGAAGTTAAAGAGAGATTTATTTAGTAAACATTTAAAATCAATAATATTTTGTATAATTTTATTAATAAAATAATAAAAAATATTATAATCCTTAAAATTTTACTAATTAATTATATTTTTAAGTTTTAAAAAAACTTGTTTTTCATATAAAACTATACTAATATATATTTATATTATAATTTTAAATTTTTATAAAAATATTCTTAATTTTGAAAATTTTTATCAAAATCTCAAAATTAAGCAGATTTTTCTTAAATTTTACAAATATAAAACAAACTTATACTAATATAATATATTTTTATATATAGAATAAGTTTATTTAGAATATAAATATATAATTAATTAATAAACTTTTAAGTATCATATAATTTTTTATAATTTTATTAATAAATTATAAAAAATATTATGAGTCTCAAAATTTTATTAATTAATTATATATTTATGTTCTAAGTAAACTTGTTTCATATATAAAAATATATCATAATAGCATATGTTAACTTTATATTTATAAAATTTAAGAAAAATATGCTTAATTTTGTATTTTTAATCAAATTTCAAAATTAACAATATTTTTTTTAAAATTTAAAATTATAATGCAAATATATACTAATATGATTTAGTTTTATATGTTTAACAAGTTTACTTAGAATATAAAAGTATAATTAATTAGTAAAATTTTAAGAATTATATGATTTTATTAACAAAATTATACGGAAAATTATATTTATAACACCGTGTTATATAACACCCTATCACGTGACATGAATCGGTAAATTTACATTGCATAATATTACACAAAATTTATTTCACGCCTAAGCTAAATTCGTACATACATAACGGTATAACGTACGTAGACATATACATGTGTACGATAGGTAAGTGTAAAGTATTGCACATAATAAGCAGTACAAATGATTTTATTAAACATAAAACGTCTTGATCAATTATTATTCGACCTAATTCTAGAGCATATAACCGATCATCGTTTTACTGTATGTAATAAAAAGAACTTCGTTAACGCTTGTTGACGTTTTCTAGAACGATTAACTGAAATGTCAAATACCCAAAAAAAAGTTATCTAACCCTAAATGCAAGCTTTAACTTACCGACCTTCAATATGAGAAATAAGGCATTTATCCTATTATCAAACATGAAAGAAGCTTATTAGCATTTATTCAAATCGTAATATGATAGTATAGCAATCTAAAAGCTACAGGTAACGGACCATTAATCCCAACCAAATCTTGTCCTTTATGGACTTCATGCACTTCATCAAACGTTTCATCATGCGCTTCATCATACGCTTCACCATGCGCTTCATCATGCGCTTCATCATGCGTTTCATCATGCGTTTCATCACGCTCTTCATCAGGAAATGTTTCTACTAACTCTTGAGATGATTCCAATAATTCTTGAGATGAGTCCATTAATTCTTGAGCAGAATCCAATAATTCTCGAGAGAAGTTCAAATCTAAAGCTTGACCGGAGGAAAGCTCCATAAGTCGTTATTGTCCAAAATCAAGAGATCAAGAAGAAATGTAAAAATAATAGCCGGAAAAAAGGCCAGAGAAATCGCAAAAAAAATAATTATTAACACCTAAAGAATACAGGTAAATTAGTATCGTAAATGTTCTACATTTTCATGAATATAAACACTAGCAAACACTAATATTCATACCACTTTAAAAACCACCCAACGCCTCAATTAGAAAAACTACACAGCACTTCAACTAAGAAACCACCTGGTGTCTTTATGAAGGTACAAAAAAAAGAAAGAAAACCCTGTTAACAAAAGAAGTTCAGTTGACATATTTCACCAAACACTTCTATGAAGCAAATGAGGCAAAAAAATTTACCTGACATCTTGATTAAAGCAAAAACCGATCGAACCTTTATAAAGGCAGAATAAAAAAAAGTCTTCTACGGCGAAAGAACCACTTAGCACCTTTATAAGGTCAAAGTGCAACTTGACACCTTTATAGTAGTGAAAAGAACCCTGGCTTATTCGGAAGAACCCGTTAATAAGATGTTCAATTAATATTATCTTATCAGACACCAATATGAATGCATAAAACTACCTGAGACTAAAAAGTATAAAAACCACCAAACGTCAAGTAAAAAAAAACGAAGAGCCAAGTAACACTTTCGTAGAACGAAAAGACACCTGGAATTTTTGTAATGGCAGGAAGTGTCGTTAATGAAATTCAGTTACCTAATGTTTTACTGATGCCTTAAACGAAAAAAAGTAATCTGACGCCTACCTGAGAACCCGTAACTTGTAAAAAAGGAAAAGGGAGAAAGAAAAGAACCACACGACACCTGAAAACACCTAGAATTTTGTATAAGAAATGCCGTTAAAAAAGAAGTCTTGCTTAATGGCACTTTATAATGCAAAAAAAGCCACCTAACGTTTTGATCAAAGTAAAAAAAAGTCACCCACACCTTTATAGACGTAAAACAAGCCACCCGACACCTTGTAAAGAGCAAGAGGCAACAAAATCTTGTAAGTAGCAAAATCGCCCAACACCTTCGCAACAAACGTTCTAGCACTAGCTACTGAGCGATCAAATAACGTGACAGGCAAATTTATTTATATACAAATTTAGATCACGTGTTATGGTGCGATACGTAACATGGTGTTATACTTATAATTTTCCTAAAATAATAGTTAGTGAATTATTGTTGGTAAAATGTTATTTTTATGAGACAAACTTTGGTGAAGTTAGAGTTCCTATCCATTATCTGTTTATCCATTTATCTATCAGATATTCAGATCTGAATTTATTTGGATATTCATTATACTATTGATATCTGGATAATTATCTGAATATTTGTCAGATTATCCGGATATCAATAGTAAATAGATATCTGGATAAATTCAAATATAGATAAATGAATAACAGATTTATCTGAATTGGACCTCTAGATGAAGTGAACTAAACTGCTTATTTTAGTAATCAAATTAATATTTTTTTATTGTTATTAATCTTTTTAATATCTTTTTTAAAAAAAATAAAAAACAAGAAATAATTATATTGTATCAACTAAAGCAAAAGTTCTCAAATTGCAAAAGCTTTCATATATAAAAATATAGACAAGTATATTTCTAAGTAATATACTCTCTCTGTTAACAGATTTTATAAAATCTTAAAAGTAGAAAATATGTAGATTATTTTTTATATGATTTTAATGATATAAAAAAATCTTATATATATAGTAAAAATCTTATATATATAGTAAAAATATATTACTAATAAAAGATTTTGAAGCTACAATCAATATTTATCAGAATTTAGAAATTTGTAATGCTTAGCATAGGCTAAGCTATATTATATTTATATTGTAAGAGTACAACTAGCCATATATACAACTTTTGGTTGCCTATTTAAGTAGTTTGCTCTAAGGTTTTATACTAGTAGCTATATCTGTAATCTACTAGAAGATTACTTATTTAAACCTTCTAACTTTATATCTGTATCATGATACCTATATCTAATCTTTTTATTTTGGAATCTAAGACTTTAACCTCTAATACCCAGTTCCTTCTCCAAAACTGAAAAGGTATTTATTACTGTACTAAACTTGCTAGAATAGTATATATTCTACATATATACTCACCCAGACTTTTAGTAACCTATGCTATAGCTTTAATTGCACACTTAGAAGTTATTTACTTCTATAGTTACTTACTAATGCCCTTGCAAAGTTTAATATTTAGATCTGATATCTTCTTTCTATTTTTTTATGCCTCAAGTCCTTGGTTTCCTTAACCTTCCAATTCAGTTAGCTTGACAGAGTTGGTCTTCTCAGGCTTTAGATGCTTTCTAGATCTCCTTCTCTTGGTACACACTTCCAAAACACATATCCTTTTTCTCTAGTATAACTCTAGTGGCCAGGTTGGTTTATTCTCTATTGCAAGATCTTGTTGGCCAATTCTATCAATTTTTTAGTTTAATTTGAATCTGTTTTGTGATACTATCAAAGATCTTTACTACTTCTTTGCTTGGGTCTTGCCAAGCCAGTTTCAGATCTTTAAGTTCTCTCTGTTGGTTTTATATGATTCTGGAAGCCTTCTTGTGAGTTTGTGCTATATAAACTAGTTTGCATTCCTCTGTATAACACAGATGCTTCCAGAATCTTCCAGTGTATAAGGTGTATTGGTGTGACTAGATTATAGGTGATAAAACCCAACTTAGCAATAAAGATCTATTACTATGATACAAGTATTTTTTTTCAAACTGTTGCTAGTGGGATTCAAACTCAATACCATAGTCAAGCTAGCTTGGGGTTGCAACAACTCTACAACTACACTAAGTCACCACACCCTACTTACTACAAATCAACTGAACAAAAAATGTATCTTTTTTATTTTTGGTAAATATTTTTAGAAATGAACTTCTGCTAATAAAATTTTTCTTTTGACTTATTAAACTTTCTTTACATATTTTATTCATTAAAATATTCAATGTAATTGATTCATTAAACTATTTTTTTGGCAATAAAAATTTGCCTTTGAATCTATTCATTGGGTTGATTAAGATGTCTGAGAACACTTTTAATCTGTTTTAAAGACTTAAATTTACTAAAGTAGAATCTAAATCTATAGATATTTCATATCTGCATATAATACACATTCTTAGCTATTGTTTAATTTTATTAAATAAATAAGAATTTCTATTTGTACATGGGGTGTATATACACAAGTAGTGTAAAAACCAACTGATATCTCAAAATTTTGATTATAAAACCACCTTTTGGCTTCTAACAAAAAAAATTTCTTGAGAATTTTTGGTATATACTAACTCTTGCTCCAATTACAAACCCACTCTTACTCTAACCATAAGCAAGGGTTTAATTTTTTGTTTATTAAAGTTGTTTTGATTGACATGTTACACAATTTTTGTAATTCAATAAATGATACCTGTTGTGAGCACTGAAATCGGCGAGTCTGTCACTTGATGAAAGTTAGCTTCATGTAACCAAAGGTTTGGTTATGTTGCATTGAAAAGAGGCATGTTAGATTTGGCAAGTGGTTACTGAATAAGGGTGGTCTATACAGAATATAACTTAGATAGTGTATGCACATTGATAATTGGGTATGATAACGATTGTAAAATTGTATGTATATTAATAAAAGCAAAGGTGGGGGTTATTCTTCCCAGGGGCCAAAATGGCCTTTATTTATAATTGATTTTGCTAACAAATGGAATATTTACAATTATTGCTATTCTAGGTATTTCAATAATTCCACCTATTGTGACTTTTCACCTTATTCCCATAATTCACCTTATTCCCTTAATTCATCTTATTGTTGTAATGCGGGTTATTCAAGGGATCTCCAGAATTCGCAGAATTTTGCTAGTAAATCTAAATTAGGAATTCCCATATCACGTGGGCATGTGTCTGCTATCAGGTCACGTTTCGGGTTTCACACTGTGTATAAACACCACATGTAAATTAATAAATTTTTCTAAATAAATATATATTTTATTATTAGGGTAGCTGCGCAGCACGTGACGTGGTGCAGAACCAGTACGATCACACAGCGACGAGTAAAATTCTGACTATTCGTCTGATAAAATCGGTTACTAAATAGCTTACTTTCCTGGTAAATTAAACAAAGCTAAAAAAAAAACAAGAAATATAAGTAAAGGTGTTATTGTGGCAAATTTATTATAACTCGTGATCCAACGATTCGAATCAACTGATTTTTATATTATTCGATTAGTTTCATTGTAACGAATTGAATAGTATATAAGTCGTTCAATTTGGATTCATGGATTACAAGTATACATGTGTGCCTAAATTGCCCATCTTAATAAAAAATTAATCATGGCATTTAGGTAGCCGAAATTAGTTTCATATAGTGCTGAAATTAATTTTCATACAGTATATATCGAAATTATTGCCAAAATTTTTTAAACTCTTTTCATCAAAATACATCATATAGGTGTCGACAAGCAAAAACAGGGAATTGTGAGTTTTTCAAAATTATTTTACAAATAAAACTCTAAAAAAATGTGATTTAACACACTATATAATTTATGTTATGCTTAATTTAAATTTATCAGGAATCAGATCAGAAAGCGGAGCTAGCAAAAATCAAAATTCACTGTTTTCACTTGTCGACTCCCATATAATATAGTTATTTCAGAGGGTTTACAGCTGTTCTCATAAATTCTGGAACAAATGATAAAAATTTGGCCAAAATTAACTCTGCTGAATTCGATAAGTTTTTGATCTCAGTACATAAGCTTTTGATTTTGGTACATAAGCTTTTGGTTTCTGTACATAAGCTTTTGATTTCTGTATATAAGCTTTTGATTTCGGTAAGTTCTGATAACATTGAAATCAAAAGCTTATGTACCGAGATCAAAAACTTATTGAATTCAGCAGAATTAATTTCGGCCAAATTTTTATCACTTGTCCCAGAATTTATGAGAAAAGCTGTAATATAAAAAATTTAGTAATGCCGAAATGTTTGCTGAAAATACTTTTTTTCAAAAATAATTTAGGCACACATATATAATCACAAGATCTTCATATTCAAACATAATATTGTAATAGACAAATATTTTAAATCGATAATATTCAAACGTAAATAAGTCATAACCCTGTAATAAAATCAAACAATTTTTATACCATTCAATTTGCCTCGAAGAGGTGAATCGAATGATATAAAAATCGTTTAATTTAGATCCTTGGTTCACGGGATATTATAAACTTACCACAATATAATATCAGCACGCCATAATACCTTCTCACTTTCACAGCATTTAAATAGCAACAACTCGTAACCTATCAATCTAAATTTAATGATTTTAATACGATTCGATTCATCTCTTCGAAATGAATTGAATGGTATAAAAATCATTCAATTCTGATTGATAGATCATGAGCCTAAAGAACTTAAAGAAGAAACACGAAAGTTAATACCAAGGACTAAACGAAGCAAAAAAAAAAAAAACTGAACTACGATGCTAGTGTAAAAGATACACAACATCAATGACAAAAAGCGCTAAAATCTGAAACTGTTATATAAAGAATTTAGAAAAGAAGAAATGCGAAAGTAGTGCTAATAACCAAATGAAAAAAAAAGACAACAACACTGGACTAACAATGCCAGCAACAAATGATATACCAAAATGGATGACACCAATGACAAAAGCAAGACAAAAGCACCAACTAATGGCAACATGACAAACACCAGTGATGGAAAGATTGAAATCCAAAACAGCAGAACCTAAAGAAAAAAGAAAATGCAGTAGAAAAGAAAAAAAAATTTATGTAACCAGTAATGGTTACCATTACTGTTTGAAAATTAATATTAATAATCAGTAGCTTCGCATTATGACGAAATTAATATGTAATCAGTAAGTCAGTTTGCATCATAATGACATATTGCGTGTCTGCGATCATATGGTATGCAAAAATCTTAACTCCTTCCAAAAACGAATAAACGAAATTCATTACTCCTACTAAAAAAGGATTTTGCAAAAATCAGCATAAGCGACATCAAAAAAGTTGAAGGAAACCATCCCTACCACATTTCATGTTACACAAGAAACGTGATCGTACTGGTATATGTATTATACTGTATATCGTCAAATAAGATAATATTTACAAAAAAGCGTTATGTACAGTACTAGTTACCAATATGTATTATTATATGTTACATTATTGTTTAAAGTCTATCCTTCTCTCTGGCAAATACCATCTCTACATTTACATAGAGATTGTACCAGGGTAGACATTTTTATTATATGGCTATAATAAATTGCCTGGATAACCGCGTAATTTAATAATACCCGTGTAGAGATTTTCTTGACGGGTACAATCTCTACGTTTACACTCTCGCTTACTAATTTGCACACGATTAAAAAAAAAAATAAGTAAATGAACAAAATTACAAAATTATGAAATAACGAACAATAAGTAATTGTAAAAATATATTAATAAGAAAAAAATAAGGAACTAATTGATAACGTCAAGAAAAATGAACGTAAAAAATATAACAATGAGGATTCCACGTGGTGACGATCATCAGATCAGGTAGATAAAGGCCGTTCTCAAGCGCCTACCTCAATTTAATTAGCTAGTGATCGAGGTGACGCTCAAACGCTACGATCAATTGAAATAAAGATTGCAATCGATACTTGAGCTATCCCTTCCAATCGGTTCCATTATGGCTACAAAAAAAAAAAAGAGCCGATTATCTAGTTATATACCTAAAAATTTAGCACACAAGACTTTGGCGTTTGAAACTTTGCCTACAGGTCCGTCCTCTTAACAATTTCACAAATAACTTATGATTGCTATATTTGGCTACACAGTTATTACGGCAACAATAATATTCGGTAACGCAACTTTATATGGATTCTTTAATGTTAAGCGAAGTGATATCGAAATATAATGGGCATAAATGTTATTTTAATAATATATATACGACATATAAAAAAAATAATTTTTTCGAATAATAACTCTGAACGTCTTTTATTTGTTATAAAATTTTTAACATTAAGAGTAGGAAAATAATTTTTTGGTAGCGACGATGGTATACTCATTGAGGTAGGCGCTTGAGAACGGCCAAAATTTCAACTTCTCAAGGCATAGATCACTGTAGTTTTCGTAAATGCCACTTTTAACCCGTGACAAGGGTAAAATGATTTCTCTCAACGAACGAAATTTTAATTTTATTATTTTCTTAGATATGTACTTGACTGTTAATGTAATACTTTTTTTTTTGTAGTATATACCGAATAACTGGTGCAGAGTTACATAATAGAATCGAACGCCGCTTGTATTTAACACCCTTAGCTGTTTCCTCGTGATTTTTAACCAATAGAAACGAAACAAATTTTAATTAAGAAACCAATTTCTGCGGCTTAATTAAAAATGTTCCTCGTAAAATTTTAATAATAGAAACTCTACCATCCTAACCCTAGCTTTAACTTAACCCTAACACAAGCTACTGTACAACGTTTTATTCTCAGTAAAAATTACAGGGGGCAATTTTTGTGGGTGCGCTACCTAAGTCACTAAAGAGCGTTACATCTGATCTCAAATTTGATTGGTCAAAATTACAGGAGGTGAGCAATTTTTGTGGAAACGCTTATTTCGATATTTATGGGAAAAAGGGTAACGTAAGAAAGTATTTTCTTTATTTGGAATATGTCTTGAATGAAACTTGGATTCCTCTTTTTTCTCACATACTTATTTAAACATTCGCAATACATTAATATTGATTATATCTACCTGCATTTATTTAATTATCGATATCGATATTACATTTACCCTTTATTAATACGTAATATTTTGATCATGTTTTATATTACGTAATTAATACGTCTATCAACTGTCACTGATTTATTAAGGAATATATTAACAAAATTTTACATACAATACAGTAGGAATGTTAAGAATTTATTTTGTACTACTGATTTTAATGTACTGACTAATTGAATAGATCACGTTTTTAACCACCTGGTTAAACGACTTAACATCACTACAATACATTCTTTTAAAGTTTGTCATTTTTATGTTTCAATATAAAATTTATAATCTAAAAAAAACCAATTATGTTCAAATTTTGAAATCATTATTTTTCTCTTTTATTGCATCTAACTCGTTCATGTGTTAATTCTAAAAATAACTAATAATCCAGATATGGGTATTAATTCCGAAAGAACAACTATTGTAATGCAATTTAATAACATAATTGGAATTTTATCCTGATACTCACGCTAATATGCATGCTATTCCATACAAATCTGACAATCAGTATACTAATTATAGATAAAAAATAAAAAGAAAAATACGAATTGCAACGTTTCACAATATTTACATAATAGTGGGAAAAAAAGTTATATAAATATGGTACGTACGTACGTATTGCACAAACACACACACTAAAACTTTACACTATGATGACATTACCGAACGAGTGTTATTATATAATATTCAATAACCTTTGGCCTAATTATAAAAACTTATTATCATGTATTCTTGTAAACCGTCAATGGTGCAGAATTGTTATACCATTATTATGGAGCGAACCAGAGCATCATCTTAAAGACATAAGACTTATAAGAACATTACTTTTATCATTAAATGAAGAAGAAAAAGCTTTATTAACACGTCTTAAAATTACGCTTCCAAGTTATCCAAAACCACTATTTGAATATTCAAGTTATATCACAACTATCGGCAATTATCTATTTGATGGGGTTAGAAATTGGCTTCACCATGAAGGATATAGAAGTGTTTGTGAAATTGAAAAGGTTGGAAATGCCGTTAAATGCTCTTTGATTGCAATGTTTCTACGAACTGGTAATAATCTCAAATATTTAAGTCTTAATGAGATTATTTGTAATCAAATAATATTTGAAAGACTCTGTGAAAACACTACAATTTCTTCTTTGGATGTATATAATATCGTTGGCGATTTTAAATCTAAAGTGATGGATGTATTAGTAAAATTTCTTAATAAAAATTCTACTTTGACTTCTTTAAGTCTTAAATCTTATCAACTTGGGTCAGAAGGTGGAAAAAAATTATTAGAAGCTCTTTATAAAAACACTGTCCTAAATTCTTTACATCTTTATAATAATCAATTTGGTATTGAAGAGGGAAAGGCATTAGCAAACTTTCTTTGCAATAACACTTCTCTGACTTCTTTATCTCTTGATTTTAATAAGCTCGGCTCTGAGGGTGGAAAAGCATTAGCGGTGGCTCTTCACAAAAACACTACTCTGATTTCTTTGAATCTTGATAATAATCAACTTGGTTCTGAGGGTGCGAAAGCATTAGCAAATGCACTTCGTAAAAACACTTCTCTTATTACTTTAAGTCTTTGCAATAATGAAATTGGTGCCGAAGGTGGAAAAAAATTAGCAGATGCTCTTTGTAAAAACACTACATTGTGTTCTTTAACTCTTTGTCATAATCAAATTGGTTTTATAGGTGGGGAAGCGTTAGCAAAAGCTCTTTATAAGAATACAACCCTAACTTATTTGAATATTAAGGAAAATCAAATTTATTATGATATTGAAGACTTATTAGAAAAAGTTCTTTGTATAAATACTTCTCTAAATTGCAAATATTAAATAAACTTCGGTTCAAATTCCAATGCACTTAATTTTAATATTGTTGTATATAAAATTTACATTGGTTGATTCAAAATTTGATGGTAAGTTATAGGTTAATAAATGTTTAGAACAGACAAACTAGTAATTTTGGATTTTACAGGAAAGTATAAGTGCTATTAATTGTACACCTTGTTTGGCTTGTCCAATTGAGTTATATGAACCGAAAATTCTATTAATTGAATAGTTATTTAAAAAGTTTAACGAAAACGAGATTATTATTGTAGAACTCGGAAAATCCAATTTCAGATTAACAGAGATAACTTGCAGACTTTAGTATCCACTAATCTGTGATTGTAAAAGTAGAGTGGGTTAATGTTTATTTTCTGAGTTTTATAGTATTTGATTTTGTTTTAATTTGAGATCTTAGCCAGAAATTCAATTCTTGAGCATTATTAAATCCTGTCATTCAATAAAAAAAAAACAATATTTCACTCAATTTCAACTTTAATTTTTTTTTTTTTTTAGAAAAGGTATCACGTACAAGTATACAATGTTATGGATTTAATTTTTTTAAAAAAAAAACATTAGAAGAAAAATTTACATTTTTATTAAATATAAAGTTTATAATAAAAAAAAAAGATAAAGTACCACCGTAATGGAATTAAATATTACGTAACTATCATTACCCTCCATATGCTTTTAAAGCCAAATACATAGTTTCATTGTTCTGGACATTATATTCATGCAGCTTCTTTTGACCATCATTTAATTCTTTGGTTTTAGATTTAAGGATTTGTTCTTCTACTGGGATTCCTATTGAATAAGTCACAGAGTGAGCAATCAACAAAAATACTATTTTTGCTTTCTGAAGCCAAATTATACCTTCGAGTTCAAGAATTTTTTGCTTGACACCTTCGACAGTGTCATCTTCAGATACTATAAGAGGAAATTTTTTTCCTTTAACTAAATCTACAGATAGAATTAGACGCGAAAACAAAAACATAGTTCCTTCGCTTTGAAAACTAAGGGTATCCAACGTATCTTCATTCTTTGGTTCTTTTGTTAGATAGATAAGCTTTTGTAAATTCAAGAGCATTCCTATTAAAATAAGTTTCTGAGTGAGTGCACATCTTTTTTTTTTTTTTACTTATCCAAAGCTGAATTATACCTTCGCTATCCTGAATTTTCTGTTTGATACTCAAAACAGTGTCATTTCCAAACACCTTGAGAGTGATTTTTTTTCCAGAGAGTAAGACTATGAACAAGATCATAATAACTATAAATTTTTATTTGGCTAAGGTTTTATAATTTACACAAGTGAAAGAAAGCGATTATGTAAATTTTAATCTTGAGGAGGGACGATATGTTAACAATGATTACAGAACAAAGAAATCTCTAATCAATATGATCATAAACAAATTTACTGCAACTAGGGATCTGCAAGTTCCAGTGTAATATTTTTAAATATTGCCAGGCATATGCTCATGCATCATTTTTTAATAACCTATGCTCGGCATTTGCAGTAACTTTGATAAAACATTGATATTTTGTAACACAGAAACTATGCTTTATACGTAGCTATAAATAAGGCATGGCTTCATGCGGAGATAAATGAAAAACTAAAGGAAACTCTAACAAATTTAATAAATTTAATGCCAAAAACGAGAAATTTTGAATGCAATATTTGTTATAATGATGTGCCCGTCGTCGATTTCATGAGAACAAGTACCAAATGTAATCACAGAATATGCAGAGAATGCCTCAACAAAAATATTAATACTCAACTGAATTCAAAGGGTAATACTGAAATTAAATGTTTAAAGAGTAATTGTGAGGTCTTGATGGATTATGAAGACATGAAGCGAGTTGCCAGTGAAGATTTGTTTGAAAGGTAGATTTAACTATATGTAGTATATATCACCATTTCTAATTTGGTACTATTAAGGAAGGATCATTTTTTTCTCTAGATATGAATATCTTTGTCTTCGTCAAGCTATACGAAAAATGCCAGATTTTCGATGGTGCTCAAATCCGGAATGCGGTTCAGGACAAGAACATTTTGAACGAGGTTGGAATAAATATTTGTATGTAAGTCCAAAAATTAGCTAACCAATTTTTAATTCTAATAGATAAAGCACCAATAATGGTTTGTATTGAATGTGAAAAAATGACTTGTTATAAACATGAAGTTCCATGGCATGAAGGCCGCACCTGTGCTGAGTACGATATTGAGAAAGGAACTCCTGAAGGTGCCACGAGTTATGCCATCGAACGCGATACCAAACCTTGCCCCAAATGTAAAGTTAGAATTTATAAAACGGGTGAGGATATTATCTTGATTTTGATTTTTAAATTATTCACTGATTTAATGTTTTTTTTTTTTCACTTTATAGGAGGATGTACTCATATGAAATGCACTAATCCCGGATGTTATTATGAATTTTGTTGGTTGTGAGTATCAAGTTGGCTTTTTTGTAATTTAGATTTTCTTAGTGAAATTCTTAACTTTATTCGTTGTACTTTTTTTTGAGCATTCTAGATGCAGCGCGGATTATAAAAATATTTTTAATTACGGCAATGCTCATCACAAAAAAACTTGCGAATTGTATAATAAAAAAGCATACCGTTGTTAACTCCGAAATCGGCGAGTCTGTCGCTTGATGGGAGTTAGCTTCGTGTAACCGAAAAGTAGGTTATGTTGCGTCGAAGGAGACGTGTTAGATTTGGCGAGTGGTTAATAAATGAATGTATATAGGTAGTAGGGTACGTTTATATGACTTAGGTATTTAGTATTTAGGTAAAGCGAGAATTATCGACTATAATAACGACTTAGTAGCCGCTCAGGTTTATTATGTACACAGTTTATATGTTAATTAGGGATAGATTTACATATACTATTATTAGTTTATGTTTTAATAAAAGCAAAGTGGGAACTTGTTCTTTTCCCAAGGGCCAAAGGCCTTTATTTATAATAATGATTCTATCTACAAAAGCTGTCTATAACTCCAAAAATGCCCTTATTGACAGAAACGGCCTTATTGTCAAAATCCCTAATAATCCGTTTCTGTAATTTCTGTAATTTCTGCCGTTTCTGTCAGAAATGGCCTTTCTGTGATTTCTGGCCGGTAAACCCCAATTTGGAAATATCCGAGGTCACGTTTCCGGTTTCACACCGTTTTGAGCAGGTTTATAAAAAATTTATGCGAATCTAAAACTTCTTTTAATGATAATATGTTATTCTTTTTTCACGTTAATTAGTAAATGTTGTATTGTTACTATGGCAATAACTTTATTATTTTATGAAATAAAGCATTAATATATCGAGCAAGAGTTATCATTTTTGACGAAAATTACCTAAAATATTGTCTTTTATAAAGTTGTAAAACGTACAGTACTGTACATACAGTATATGGCAATTTAACGAAGTGAGGGTCCTAATGATGATAATGATGCTGATAAGTCACTAGAAAAAAAATTCGAAAATGAATTAATCAATTAGTTGTAAGTCGTTCGATCAGATGACTTTATAAAAATAATCTGAAAACATATGGGAGTAGGTCCGATATCATTTCATAGGCTCTATCCTAGATCCAACAATATAGTTAAAAAGTTCTGTAAGACCTATAACCTTAAAAAGCAACCAAATAAGCCAATACGCATTAATTTTAGCATGCGAGTATAAAAAACATTTGCTAATCTAAAATTTAAAACAAGCTATTCGAATTAATTTACCATGCCCATGCGAATATAAGAATATTTATTAAACCAAGTATATAAAACAAACTATTCAACTTCATAAGAAATTACACAAGTGATGCAATAGGACACCGGTGGCATCCTATTTTCGCTAGTATAATATAAAATTTTGGAGATAATTAATAATACATTTTCTGATAACGCGTATTGCATCCTCTATTAGGCTTTCTGGATATATAGTCTCACTTAAAAATGTAATTTTAAATACTGGTTAAATATATTTGCTACTATTTTTTGAAATTTTTTTTACTCAATGAGTTAATATGATTTCACCAAATCTCGCTAATAACCTTTTCTATTTTTTTAATCTTTCTCCGACTTTATATTTTAACAGTATCATTATCCTTTTCAAGTAGTTCATTAATAAATAATGTTGGATCATGAATATATTTTACGAGTTTTTTCAACATCATAGACACCAAAACTCTATTCATAAGCATAGCGTAGCGTGTAGGTAGAATGTTATACTATGTGGGATCCAGTAATTCGGGTGGGTAATTTCGACTTTCATCCGCTCTATTTAACTTTTTTTTTATAATTATCTATTTTTAAGCGCTTAGAAGGATAATTCAACAACTTTTATCTAAATTAAAATTATCGGTTATGTCAAAACAATTATATCCAAAAAGATGGACCACGTTTAAAATTGCGGTAAATTGCTTTTAATGGTTCGTTTATATGACATAAAATAGAATTTTGAATATCTCCACTTATATGTTGAACTTCTATGTTGATAGTTATATTTCTTATCCCAACCAATAGAATTATATCCACTAAGAATTTCATTCATAACTACAACAAGGTGAGTTTACTTATCACATAAATTCCAGAATGAAGCGACATTAAAACCATCTCTAAGAAGCATTTTATAACATAATTCCAAGTTTTACTTCATTCATTTGTAAATCATCTCGACTAATAAGTGATATTATTGCGCTTTGCAAAAATGTGACCCTGTGATTTTCACGGTGATGATGGCGGAAAATCCCCGCGATTCTTAATAAAAATTCATATTTAGAATTGAATATTACTAACTATAACCGGTGGTGACCAGGGTGCTTATATATTATATATAAAATAAAAATAAAAATTCTAAAACTGCACACTAACCCTAAAAATAGCGCACCCACAAAAAATTTTCCCTCCCGTGATTTTTGACCAATCAAATTTCAAGATCAGGTGTAACGTAAACAAACGAAGCGAAACCATTTTTTACAAATAAACTGAAATAACTCGAAATTTTAATTAAGAAACTACATTCTGCGGCCTAATTAAAAATGTCCCTTGTGAAATTTTACTAATAGGAATAACTAACTCTAACCCTAACCTTACACTGTTCTCGCTCTAACCCTAATTATAACGCGGTTTTATAAATTACGGGTAGGGAAATTTTTGTGGGTGGGTGCACTACCTAAAATTAATAGGTCAAACGTTTGCCTGCGTTCTGTCACATTTCCTTTTTGGCTAAAATGGGTAAGATCATCATAAAACAATTTTAATACTAACACTATACGTATTATCTCTTAAACCGTTTTTCCTACAAATTTGCCTTGAAATTTTTTTAAAAATTTTATTTTTAAAATAAAATTTTAAATATTAATTTTAGCTATATATTTTCTAAGTAAAATATTTAATTTTAGACCTTATTTATTAATTTTATTAAGAAAATTTTTTAAAATTATTAAAAAACTTTGATGTAATAAAAGTTTAAAGTTCTTGTATTGTAATTTTTACTATAGAATTTGTCTTTAGATTTTTTTAAATTTTATATATTTTTTGCTTATAAAAAAATCTTTGCTTCTAAGTAAAGTCTTGATTTTTATTAGTAAGTCACTAAAAGTGTAATAATGAAAGTTGTAATTCTTTGATAAACTATAATATTGCTTTAAGAACTATACATATGTTTAAAATTAAATTTTAAAAAGTTTGTCAAAAATTTGTAAATAATTTTTTTAGTTAAAATTTTTTTTTAAATTTGTCTATTTTTAGTTTATAAGCAACCCAAACTTTTTTTTTATAATATAAAATTAAATACTACTATAATATAATCCTTATTTTTAAATATTATCAAAAAAAAAAATCATTTAAATATATTAAATTTTTAAAAAAATAAATCAGAAATATTTTTATAGTAAAATTCAGTCTAAATTTGGCATGATTTTCAAACAGTTTAAGAGATATGTATTTTTATAAGCAGAATTTGTTTATTTAGAAATTAAAAGCCAGTTGGCTTAATAAATTTAGAATTATTTAATTATTTAACAATTTTTTTGTTGTACAAGTAATAGATAGAGAGAGAAAGTCATAATACTTATAGTTTTTTTTTTTTTTTAATATTTAGAGGAATATCCTGGATGTAACATCTACCCCAAACTTTTATTAATACTTAAATGAATTGATATATGGTGGTGTCATAAACACATACATATTACATATTAGTATTGAGACTAAGACTTTAGGTATACAAACCATTTATCCATGGCTAAAACCCACCAGAGCTGTCAACATTCCCACATATGTGATTGACC
>CAJVPU010000135.1:0-23162 GCA_910591775.1 Dentiscutata heterogama | reverse complement strand
GGGATTTCAAAAAAAATTTTTTAAAAATTTTATAAAATTTAAAATTTTTTATATATAAAATTTTTAAATAAAAGTCCAGGCGGGCGGGTCATTTTTTTTGTTTCATGTTATGAGAAACAAAAAATTAAGTTTATATGGCCTTATATATTTATAAATTTTAAATAAAAAAAAAATTTTCATAAATTTGTTTAGACGATTGCTAAAATATATTTGCTTAAAGTTTTAGAAAAATTTGATATAGCTTCTATTAAAGATAAATATTTTTTTAAAAAAAAATTTAAATGATAATATCTTAGTAACCAACTAATCAAATTTAATAATTTTTTTTATTTGAATTCTATAGATTCATAAAATTCAAATAAAAAAAAATTCTTTGAATTTGATTAGATAGTAGCTAAGAAATTGTATACAATCACACACAATATATACAATTAATTGCAATTAAATAATCAAGTATATAGTAATCTACTTTTAATAATGATTTTTCAACAACTATTGATTCAAATTTAATAAAAATTTTTTATTTTAATTTTATAAATTTATAAAATTAAAATAAAATAAAAATTATCAAAGTTGAATAGGTAATTGCTAAGAAATTTCACTAAATATTTTAGAAAAAAATTAGTTGTAGCTTTTTTTTTATAAGTGCTTAAACTTTGAATAAAAATTACTTAATATTTATCTAATTAAATTTAGTTAAAATTTTTATTTAATTTTATAAATTTGTAAAAATAAAATAAAAAAACTTAGGATGTGGTAAGTGGTCTAGTTGTTATGTCACCAAGTAGCATATCCAGAGTTCAAATTCTACTAATAACAGAATTCAAATTTTGGCTATTACTATAACTATTTTGGTATTGGGCTATTAAGGCTATAACCTTGGTTGTATTATATAGATTTGTAGAATACTTGAGTTATACAAAATAATGTAGAAGCTTGTTTGGCATCTATAGAATGCTCGAGTTGTATGGAAGAATACAAGCCAATTAATTGGTATTTATAGAATATTTAAGTTGCATAAAAGCAAAACTGATTAAGATAATACAAACTCAAAATAAGTCTAAAAAAGCACAAAAACCCAAAGAATAGAATTCTACTTGGCAAGTTCTGAATATATTATTCATTTTAGAGAAAGCCAAGAAGTCATATACTAGGTTAAAAGAATACAAACTATAGTCTGTAGTTCTTAGCATACAATAAACTAGTTAGTATAAACACATGATAAACCTATATAAAGGCAAAAGCACCTGTATCTAGAAATGTGGGTCTAGATACTTGATAATCAAATTACAATATACAGTAATATATATAAACATATGAACAATTTAAACAATAATACAAATAATTAAATCATATATATATAAACACAAATACAAGTTTTAAGTACAGTTTACCCTCTCTATAGTCACTTCCTCTATAGTCACAACCTCTATATAATCATGATTTTATTTTTACCAACCTTTTTTATATTATTTATACCTCTATATAGGCACAATTGTCTTATAGTCACTATCACACTTTTTTGTTAACTAATAATATAATACTTATATAAAATTTCCCTCTATAAAATTACAAAATAAATATAACAAATCAGATAAGTTTTATTCTATTTTACCTTTTCTATTTTTATTAGCATAACAGTTCTAATACATTTTTAATTTTTGTAAATTAGCTAGATCTAGTGTTTGTATGTACGCATGCACATAATGGGGCGCAATACTTTTTAGTTTAAATAGATTGACCAGCCTTATCATATACGTACAGTACATACGTTCACACGTAATAGAACTTTTGAAGTACCGTAACTAATCACAAATTAAAATGCCTTTTAATTTGTAAAGTTATGTGGGTTTAGTAATTAATAAGAATGCAAATGCAAATTGTTAATATTTAGGTCTTGTCATGTTAATTAGTGCATAAGTATTAGAACAATTTATTATATATGTGTTTAATATAAACCATCCATATTATGAATATTTATTATTTAATTTTACCTTGTTCATGTTAAGTTAGTGCGTGAGCAAAAAAAATTTCACTCTATTCAGATCAGGGATGGTAAATGACCAGGTCATTTACTCAAAATTTAAATGATCAAGTCATTTGAGTAAATGATCTAGTCATTTGGGTCATTAGGTCATTTAGGCCATTTACATATGAAGTAATTTTATTGGTCAGATAGCCAATATAAAAAGGTATCAAATGCTGTGATTTCACTAATCAATAATCGTAGCTATACACAAAGTCAAAATTTTACTAGGTTAATCAATATTTACATCTTCAGTAAAGTTGTTTAGGAGAAATTTAGATCGATTAAAATATCGATTAACTAGTAAATTTTGACTTTTATTGCTACGATTATCGATAATATTTTATAAAAATTAGTTTACCAGTATATCTAATCAAATTTGATTGGCCAAAAGGCGTTAGATAGTCATTTGAATGTGAAATGATCAAATGACTGGTCACTAGTCATTTGGGTTAATTTAGCGTGTATTAAAAAATTTTTTTTGCTTGCGTTTGAAATAAACCCTTAAATTACGAATATTTACTATTTAATTTCACATTGTTTATAATATTTAGTACGTGAGTATTAAGTTTTAAATAATTATTCAGATTCATTATTTAATTTCATTTTTGTTCACATCAATTTAGTACGGAGTAATTTATTATCTAAATGTTTATAGCTATCGCTATTCAAATTACTATCCGGAAATAAATCCAGACGATTAGATAGTATATTAGGCTGAGTGATACTGTAGTAATTAGTGATATTTACTCATATTCTAACTTTTTTTGGTTTATTGATTTACATTTAATGTGATTATATAACAAACATATTTTGGAAAGTTTTTTTTCAAACTGATACGTACCGTAAATTCTCGAAATAACGCTATGCCCGCTATTTCGAGAATTTACGGTATAACATTCGACTCTTTACAGCTTGTCATAAAGACGTTCATTCATTATATATTGATTGCATATTCCATTCCACATTATATTAATAGATTAGTGCGCTTTGCAAAAAGATGTAACCACTGCAGATCACAATGTCGCGTGAAAATCGGAGATTCTGTAGATTTTAAGAATTATCGATTTCAAATAAATATGAATTAATAGATAATCTAGAATCTCGGAAATTTTTCTCTTTAATCATCACAAAAATCATGGGGTCACATCTTTCTGCAAAACGCTATAATTAAAAAAAATTTTCAGTAATTTATTAATTTACCCAATTCTACAAGATTTCTCACATTTGTCCATTGAGAAAGTGGTAACTACTTTGCAGAAACCTGTGTTTTTTGCTAAATATATTTATCATATAGTAATTATATAATTGTTATATCTTTAAAATATTATTTTTAAAAAATATATCAAATATATTATAAAAATATATTAAACGTATATTGAAAATATATTAAAAATATATTTACAATTCTACTAAGTCTCTTACAACTAAATTACTAAAATATAATTAGAATTTATTTAAGGTACAGTCTAACCTCCATATAATCACACCTTTGGGA
Organism: Dentiscutata heterogama; assembly: GCA_910591775.1. Classification (NCBI taxonomy): domain Eukaryota; kingdom Fungi; phylum Glomeromycota; class Glomeromycetes; order Diversisporales; family Gigasporaceae; genus Dentiscutata; species Dentiscutata heterogama. Next base: position 19,638 of record CAJVPU010000135.1, on the reverse strand, counting down.
TACAAAAACTGGTGATTATATAGAGGTGTGACTATTATAGAATATTCTCTATATATATAATCGCATCTATATTATAAAATATAATTGGTGATTATATAGAGGTTTTGATAAACAGAAATTTTTTAAAAATTATTTTTTTAAATAATCGAATATCGTAGTTACATATAAAAGTTAAAATATATTAAGTAAATCAAATAATAGCGTTCTAAGTAAAGTTGTTTAGGAGACAAAATTACATATATTCTGAAATTTTGAAATAATTTGAATAAAATTTTATTAATACACTTTTACAATTTACCTTTAAACGAACAAAATTAAAAAATTAAATTTTTTTTAACTTAAATGTAAATTATAAAAGTGTATTAATAAAAATTTATTCAAATAATCTTAAAATTTCAATACATATGTAATTTTGTCTCCTGAATAACTTTACTTAAAACACTATTATTGATTAACTTAATATATTTTTGACTTTTATATATAGCTACGATACTTAATTATTTAAAAAATTTTTAATCGTAGCTATATATAAAAGTCAAAAATATATTAAGTTAATCGATAATAGTGTTTTTAAGTAAAGTTATTCAGGAGACAAAATTACATGTGCGTTGGGATTTTAAGATTATTTGAATAAATTTTTATTAATACACTTTTATAATTTACATTTAAGTTAAAAAAATTTTAATTTTTTAATTTTGTTCGTCTAAACGTAAATCGTAAAAGTGTATTAATAAAATTTTACACAATAATTATTGGCACTTATTTTAACAGGAGGAAACGTACCTGATCCAAGCTTAATCCTGCACTTGGTGCACAGCATATAAAAAAATTATTTCATAATGATGAATCACTTAACCGCTAAAGTACAAATACAATCCTTCACAATTTGGATAAGGTATGTTTCCTTCTTTACTTATTTTACCTGATAATTCCCTTGCACTTAGCTCATAGAGATATTATCGGCTTGGCATAAAAAAACTTCGATTGTTAGGTGTTTCTTAATTTTTTAAAAAAACTACTTGTATGATTAATTTATATCAGAGTAGTTTTAAGAAATCAGGAAACACCTAACAATCGAGGTGTTTTTTTGATGCAATGACTCAAACATGATATGAATCAAATGTTTTGTATATAATGGCAAATAGGTATTTATGTTCTTTATTAGTGAGTTTTTGATTCAAATAACTAATAAATAATTTTCTACTTACATTCTAAATGACGAATGAGATGAATTGCATAGTATTATGCTTCTAGCAAATTACATTGAGAAAGTTTTTTGAAAACATCCGAGAATAATATGATTGGCAAAAAATTATTGTGATTATTATTATAAGTTGAAAAAGCCAGAGATATTACTTTAGTTGTTGTGGCTTGTGTGATTTGTAAAATTCATAGGTCAAAAAAAAAAAACCAAACTACTAATCTAAACCAAATTAATATAAACTTTGAAATAAGGATTAAACTATTTAAAATTTTCTTAATCACATATAATACATATCACTAATTAGATTTTCACGAGCTGAATTTGATAAATAATAAATGATAAACTTGAAAGTCTAAAGGCTCATTTACTTTTGGTAGTACTCAAATAGTTTCTATACATTTTGAGTTCATGCGGTTTACAAATTGATCCATACAATCAATTATAAATGATCATAAGGAGCATTTTTCGTTAACATTCAATTTAATGTATTATATGTTCATAAAATTTGTCAGACATGTTTATGCTCCCTAAAAATCATTGTACAATCGCACAACCAGACAATAATCAGGTGAACAAATGATTGTATTAGTGTGTATCGATCTACAAATTTTATCAATTTATAAACTATCTTTTTTTTATTTTGGTATATTATTTATTCATTCATTTTATTTCTATTTCCAATTAGCTATCCTTCTATCCTATCTCATATTATACATTATATCGTTTATTTGTCATTTTACTTATTGATACTACTGCTAGTTATTCTTACATATGGGATCTTGATTTACCTTTCGAAGAATCAAGTCTTTGTTATATTTTTAGCAAAGAACATATAGATCAGTTACATAACCAAAATTCAGCAAATCAGCCAAAAGTTTAGAGTTGGAAAGTGTTAGAGATAAGCCGGCATTAACCAATAATAATAACTAACTATATTATAGTATTTGAAAAATACTACTCAGCACATAAATTACTAGATTATTAACAAAATTTATCAATTTCGATCTATCCCAAAATTTTGTCGATCTGCTGGATTTTGGTTGTATAACTACTCTATTCTAATTTATGAATTACTTTAAATACAGAAATTTGAATATGTCTAACTACTAGTGCATTACTATTATATTAAAATCTATATATCTGTATCTGGCAACAATAACAGTTAAACTATTATTTATTGCACCACTTGGGGCCATTATAACATTACAATCTTTGTTAGTATGCTATATAGGGCTGTTATGTCATGACCGTTAACTATTAGTTATTATGCCAATTTTAAAAGAAACATATAACCATTAACCATAGTTTAATGATTTTTAGAGGTTAGAGGTTTTGCAATATGAGGCCAATAACATCTCAATTGTAAAAGAAATATAACTGGTAACCTTTGGTTAACAGTTTTCAGGGGTCAGAAGGTTCTGAATATCTGGGTTTGAAAGGGTAGAAGTTCTAGTTATATTTATATAACAAGTGTTAGTTTCTATATATATATATTATACAAATAATATATTTTAAACTATAGCTTAAGCAGATTGGGATTCTATAGTCTAGTAGTCTAGGCACCCAACTCTTTACAAGTTGGTTTTGGGTTCAAGTTCTAGTAGATATGGATTCTATAAATATTTGAATATACTCACCATAGAAAGTCTAAGTGAGTACAAGTCTAGATTAGAAATTTATAGTAAAAGGTTTATTGTAAAGAAGTTGGCACTATGTATAACTACAGTTGTTACAGAAGGTTCTATTACACAAAGATTGTGTATATAAATTCTTGGTTGGTATAGATAGTATCAACAACTCTAAAGTGGTATTGGGATCTTGTTTGGGAGGATGACTGGGTAATAACTAGAATTAGTGTAGTGAGAAAAGTAGTGAATACAAAGGAATCTGTAATAAAGAATTAGCCTTACTAGATTTGAAACACCTCTGGTGCTATGTAGAATTACTTACTAAAAAGAGGCTAAAACATGGAGGTGTGTATATGTCAAGACCCAATGGAGCTTTGGACATACTCATATGAGAGATTTTAGATATTATAAGAGCCTGAAACTACCAAAACTAGTATAGCTAGTACAAGTACATGCAGTATATAACTAGGTGCTACAATTGTCAAGAATCATGATAAAAAAAAATAATAATATACCTGTTACAAATCTCTAAGCCTTATAATACTATCCAACTATAAAAGGCTCTGAAAGTACAGAGTAACTTGTTATGAAATATGCCCAAGCATTTTATCACTATAAAGAGAAGTATAACTATTTATATAAATTTTAAATTCAATATGTTAAAATCTGGGTTCTGAAAGTTGCAGAAAAGTTGGTAGTACAGCAGCATGCAGGCTTAAGATATTTACTCAATATAATGCTCAGCAAAATCAAACAAAAATTCAATTATCAAGTTTTTGAATTTATTAATTTATAATATTGTGTATTAAATACAAATTTTATTTTTAGTATATATATAAATCTAACAGAAATCTGAACTTATTTTAGACTTTGTAGTAACTAACATGAAGTTTAAAGTCAGATTAGAGTAAATATAGATTTTATAATTGAAGCACAATACTATAAATTGATAGATTTAAAAACTTAATAATTAAGTTTTTGTTTGATTTTGCTGAGCACTAACTCAATATAGCAGAGGCAGCTATATGGCTTCAGATATAAACCTCTAACAAGTATGCCAAGTAGAAATACAAACTAGGCACACCAAATTGAAAGTAGAAAGCACCTACTTGAAACATTAATACACCAATTTGAGAATTAAGATAGTAGGTAAAATGGGTGAAGCAGAGGATATATAAAAGTTAATTAGAAGCAGATAAGAATATACAAAATCTAGATCAATTACATATATGAGAATATTAATAGCTCTAGTAGGTTTTAGCTATAAATAAATAGTTTGTATATCTAAAATTCTAGTCTCAATACTAATATGCAATATGTATGTATTTATAATATTACTATTATAGATAAAGATAAAATTATTTTGGGCTTTAAAACCCAAAATTAAAAGTTGAAGATGAAATTGTTTTGACTTACTTTTACTTAAAAGACAAAATTTTTTGATACTTTTTTTAAATAGATGAAATTATAAGAAATATAATTATATAGATTAGATTTGCTCTTTCTTATAAAATATTTTAATTTGTCCTAATAAAGACAAAATATGCTTTTTTTGAAAACCTATTTTCGTAGCACTATATATTAATTTACTTAAGTATTAATAAAAGTTTGGAGTAGGTACTATATCTGAAGTATTCCTCTAAATAAAAGATATCCATAATTTATATTAAACTGATATTGTTATAGAGATCTTAAATATAATACAAAAATAATACTATATGAAATTATCTTCAAAGACTCTATTTTTATATAATACTATACTAGTTTAATGTAAATTATGGATGTTTCTATATTAAAAAAAAAAAAAAAAAACTATAGTTTAAGCTATAATTTAAGCTGACTTAAGCTATAGTTTAAACAATAATTTAAACTACAGTTTAGCTAGTTTAAACTATAATTTAACTAGTATAAGTTATAACTTAACAAGTTAAATTATGGTTTAATTAGCTTAAGTCAAAACTTAAGTTAAGATTTATTTAGCTTAAATATAGCCTGGTTACAATTTTAGCTATATAAATAGTTGTAATTTAAATTATAGCCATTAAGCTATAGTTTAGGCTTTAGCTATAAATCTATAAACTAAGCCAAGCTATTTAAGCTAATTATATTACTAATTTGAATATGAAGTTGCAGTTATAGATAGTAATAAATAGAGTAGAAGTAAATGACTTACTGCTAATAATTTATTAAAGTATAACCAAAGTTGTTAAATTAGCAATAGACTTTGCTAATAATAGTTTAGTTATTTAGAAAGATAATAAGCCATAACTTGAAATATTTATAAAAATAACTAATATTATAATTATAATAGTTGGAAAGAGGCAGGTAGAAGTTAAACAAAAAAAAGTATATGCAAGAGTATTAATAGTTTGGCTTTTAAAAAAAGTAAACCAAAAAAAATTTTTTTTTTTGAGATTTTATTAAGTCTGAATAAAATATATATTCAATTAAAAAAACAAAAGTTGTTAAATATAGTAAATTGGTTAAGAAAGAGTAAATAGTAATAGTAAAGTTGTGTTTTAAAGATAAAATATTTAAAATAAGAAGCAAGAATTGATCTAAAAGATATTAAGCTTTTTTGCAAAGTAAAAAGAATTGAAGAATAAAGACTAAAGTTAATAAAGTAGTTAATAAATTTAAAAAGTTATATAATTTTAAAGCTTGTAAAGTGTTTGTTAAATCTATTAATGATAAAGTTAAAGTATGGCAAGATATTAATAAAAACTAGAGATTGTTTTGACATTGTTGTACTTTAATTTAAATAGATACTTCAAGTAGATTTTTGTTGTTTAGCTGTTTAAGAAAATTAGAGATATGATATTAAAGTTAAATATTCTAAATATTTTTAATATAATAAATTTAAAAGTGTAAAAAAATGCTAATAGGTATAGTATATCTAAGTTTGGCTTTGTGCTTAACAAGGCCAATATGCTGTGAAAGAATTTTGTTATAGTGAGATTAGCTAAGAATAATATTTTGAAGTTAGTATTTAATAAAAGAAATAATAATAGTATTAATAATATAGCAAGACTGTGTATTAGTAATATATCTAATATAGATAATTTGAATAAAATATGAAGATTCTAAAACTATAAGTTAGAATTGTTTGAATTGTTTGTTGTTTAGAGTAATTCAATAACTAAAAAATTTATAAAGTTGATAAAAAAAACAGATAAATAAGACCTAATTATTAAAAATAGTTAAAATATAGTTGTTAGATTTAGAGTTAGTAGAAAAGATAGATTTAAATAGATTAATCTAAATATTTGCTATTAAGTAAAAGGATTTTATAATAAAAATAATATTAGATAGCTTAGTTTAAGAAAATATAATCTAGAGAGTATCATTTATATAAGCTAAAACTAAGCTGTTAGCTTTAATATAATTGGTAATAAAGTGTTTAAAATTAGTAAGCCAAGAGGTTTTGGTAATATAACTAGAAAATAATAAGTATATATAAAATATAAATAGATTATAGTAGATATATCAAAAAAGAGAGGTAATAGTTTTATCTTGATCAATACTATTAAGAATTTGGTATATTGATGTTAAACCAAAGTTAATAATAACTTCATTTTGGTAATTAGTTAGTAAATTACAAAAAATATTAATAATAGCAAGTTAAAAAAGTGAATATTAAAAAAAGATAAAGTTTATCAAATCATATACTTTGCTTATATTCTAAAAAGAACCTATATTTTTTGATAATTGCAATTTGCATTTTTAATTAAATTATTAAGAATATAAATTAAAATAGATATACTATTATTAAGTAATATGATATAGTTGTAAAAAAATAGGATAAAATAATATATAAAAACTTTGCTAAGTCTATTAGTAAAGATTTTGGTATAAATTTTATAAGTATGTTTAATGAGTCTAATTGGTCAAGTAAGATTAAAATTGCTATCAAAGTAGTGTTTGACAAAATTAAAAAAAAAACTTGATAATCAAGTTTTTTTTTTTTTTTTAATATTAAAGTAACCACTTAGGCTATTGGTATAAGCTTTATTTAGATAGTTATGATATTACATCTATTTTATAAGGATACAACTAGCCACACATACACCTTTTGAGTTTCTAATTTAAATAGTCTGCCTAGGTTCTATACTAGCCACCATACCTGCAATCTAACTAGAAGATTATCTATTTAAGCTCTCTGGTTATTACTAATAAGAGTATGACTAGCTATACATACAACTTTTGGTTGCCTATTTAAGTAGTCTACTCTAGGTTTTACACTAGCTGCCATACTTATAACCCAACTAGGAAGTTACCTATTTAAATTCTCTGGCTTCTACTTTTGTAACACACCCTACTCTAACACCCATATAGGATTAGCAATTGCTGTAAATAACCCTAAGACTTTAGACACAATGGGCATTTATCCTTGTAGTAAACCTAACAGAGTGGTACATGTCCCACATGTGTACTTACTTGCATGTTTGGTAACTTTTCCCCAATTAATACATGTTGTGCTGCTGCTACTAGGTTCGTATCTCAAGCTATCCTTTTGAATACTGCTATAACCCAATCTGTATCTTAAGCCACATCTTCCTAATTAGTTCCTACTTATGTACTCCTGCCCTTGCAAGGTTTACAATAATCTCAGTACCCATATTCCAACTGCCTTCTTTTCCAGATTCCTTACCGGTCTCTCTCTTATTTCTAGCTAGCAACCTGGAAGAGTTGGTTTGCCCAGGCTCTAGATGCCTTATGATTTCCCTCCTCTTAGTACATGCTTCTAGAGCACAAGTTCTTTTTCTCTAGTAGCGAGCCAGCAGTTCGGCTAGTGTATTCCCCTACTTAAGGACCTGGTCACTTGGTTCTTTGATCTCAATCTCTGGTTTCAAATTCAGTCTTTCTGTAAGATCACTGCTACTTTCCAACTTAGAACTTGACAAACGGGTTTTTAGTTATTCTGGTTTCTTAGATTTATGTGCCAAAGCTTCCATTCTAGATGGTGTAATATAGATTACAGATTAGGATCCAACTGATAGTAATAGCCATTAACCGTATCACAGAGCTATTTTTCGAAAACATCATCTATAAGATTCAAACTCTAAATCTGCTATCTGGGGGTATGACAACTCCACCACTTCACTAAGTCACCATACCTATGATAATCAAGTTTTTAAATCTATTAGTTTACAATATTATATATTAAATACAAATTTTATTTTTAGTATATATATAAATTTAACAGGAATCTGATCTTACTTTAAACTTCATAATAACTAATATAAAATTTAAAGTCAGATTAGAATATATATAGATTTTATAATTGAAGCATAATATTATAAACCAATAGATTTAAAAGCTTAATAATTGAGTTTTTGTTTAATTTTATAAAACAATAAAAGCATTGTTTTTAGAAATAGAAAAAATATATATTTTTTTATTAGTTTGAAATATAGTTATTAGATAGATAGCAATTAAAGAAAGCAATAAGAGAAAAAATATAGAAGTAGTTAAAATATTTTATTATTTTATAACTAATACTAGTAAGGCTACAAGCCTTGCTGTTAGTGTATTGAAAAATAGTTTGAAAAGTTTCATTAAAAGTAATAGGTTAGGTAAATAAAGTATACTAGTTAGTGTTAATATGAGAGAGAAGAAGATAATGTTAGTTCTTGAAATTGTCAAAAAGTAGTTAGTTAATTGGTTTATAAGCTATCTAGTTAAAGAAATAAGTTTGTATATATTATATATATCATATACAATATACATATTTTTAATTGATAACTTGTCAATTATATACTATTTATTAATAGTTAGTGTAACAACTATAGTTTCTGATAATATTAGCAGTTTGAAGGCTTGTTGCATACTGTATATATAACACTATAAAAAAAAAAACAGTACTAGTTGATCAAGATATCATATCTAACTTTTTATTATATAATTTTTATAAATTATACAAATTAATGAAATTATATTTTTAAAATTTTTACCCCATATCTTAGTTATAAAACACAATATTTCTTAATACAAAAAGTTGCCAAGGTTTTAATGAATCAGATAGTATAAAGATCATAAAAATTAATCTTGTTGCACAATAGACAACACCTTCAAAGATAGGTAATAATTTTGTCTTCTTTTATATAATTCTTTTCTAATCTTAACATAAAAATTAGTTTATTAGATGTGAACAAGTAAGAACTTTTTGTGAAATACATTTTTAAAAGAAGAATAGCTTATAAAAATATGGAAAAAATTAAGAAAAACTATTTTACTATATATAGATTACAATTTTTGCTAAGTTTTTTTTTATTTTTTCTTTTAGTAAAAATAATATTATAAGTTTATTAATATATTTAAAGTAATTGTTATTAATATTTATACAATTTGTAATTTTTCAAGTTTTTTGGCACTAGTACTATTTTTTAATTTTTTATATCAGGTAATTCACCAATCCTCAATTCATTTTGTTGTCCAATAATTATATAGCAACAACTCTTTTACAAGCTTATTGAGAAAAAGTTTAAACAACACAGTAGAGCCTTTATATTCTTCAAATTAGCTCAAGATGATTTTTTTTTTAGATTTAGTTTTATATACTATATACTTTTAAGACTTGAATCTTGAAAATAGATTAGTTTTAGAAAATAGATTAATTTCAAATACTAGTGCCAATTGTAAGTTTTAGTTTATTTTATTAACTTCTATGTTATATAATTTTGGAGTATATATAGAATTGCTATTTATTAATTCTAGATTTATTGTTTTTGTTTGGTTAGCATTTATTTTATCTTTATTTTTTTTTGCTATTTTCATTAATATTAGATTCAGTTTATTATATTTCATTTTTACTTTGACTGCTATATTATTAATAATTTGTATAGCAACTTTATTTATTTTGTTTATTTCTGATTGGTAATAGTGAAATATTCGATGGTAGCTAGCAGTTATTAATTGTATTATTTCACAAACAAAGCATGTGATTCTAGCTATAGATTAATTAATACTGTTTTAAGCTTATTAATCAATTTTCAAAAAGCTTCTTAATGATCTTTAACAGCTTATGAATTTTTACTCAATGACTAATCTTTGGTAAACTCAAATATTAGAAAGTTAAGTTGTTTATTTTTTATTTGTACTAATTTGATATTTTATTTTAAATTTTTTAAATTAGTTTTATATCTGATTATATTTTTCTTTATAAATTTTATACCAAATGTTTTTAAAGTCTTATCATAGCCAAGATTATTCTCTTTTTGAATTAGATTTATTAAAGACACTGTTTAAAAGTTTTAAAGAAGTTGTGGGTTCTATTAAAGCTTTATCAAAAATTATGCTATAAACTCAGTATATCTTACTTTTTTTGTTATTAGGAATAAAGAAGCAAATACCATCAAGCTACGTGTTTGCAAATCGAAATTTGCCATGTAAATTCCAAGTTTGTACAATTTTAAATATCCTGCCTATTAGTAAAAATTATATCAACTTTTAATAAATTATTGTCTTTTGTAGAAATTTCTTTATAGTAATATTATTTTCTTGTATATAAATATAAATTACAACTCTAATAGCTGTCCAAATAAGCTCTAATACTTGAAATATTGATTAATAATCAATATTTTATTTAAGTTTATTGAGAAATTTGATGCTAAGTTGTATAGCAAGCCCAAAAAGCCTATATTCTAAAAAGGCTACAATAAATGCACTATATATTGTTTTGTTTATATACTATTGTTCTAGAATACAACACACTTTTTGTTCTTTGTTCTTGTAATCTCTTATGTAATAATATATCGCTTCATCATATATCAAATTTAATATACTATTCTTTATATAATCAAAATTTTCAATATACATGTCTACAGCTTGATAAACATTCTTGTTTTTGCTTGAAGCCTCTTTAGCCTCAAGAATTATAATATTTAGAGATACCAAAAATAATACTGATTTAATATTTTCTTTAAAAGCTATATTAATATTTTCAATATTAAATTGTTGTTCTTGATTAACTAGTCAACTAAAAATATTATTTATTTTTATATTTCATGTTTTTATAATAAAGCTTATACTAAAAAAATTTCAAATTCTAAATAGTTCTAAGTTGATAAGCTCCAGATATCTAAATTAAAAAACTATCCATAGCATTGTATATACAGTAGCACAAACCACTTTATAAATATTTCTATATTAAAAAGTCTTGTCTTTTATATTGATATTATCAATAACTGCAAGATTTAAAATATTCAGATTTGTTTCTATATCAAGAAGTCTCAAACAAGAGTTTGTAGCTAACATCTGTTTTTTTTGAATACTTGCTTTGTAGATTCTAATGTATACTACAACCTGAATAGCATGAAGAATTTTATACAAAAATTTTATTATTCTTGGTTTTTGGCAGAGAGAAGAAAGTATATAAGTAAACCATATTTTTCAATTAGAAAATGTAATAGTAAGTAGTACCAAAGCAAAAAAAGGAAAATATAATTTGATTTTATTTTTATCTAATTGCAATGGTGGCAAGCCTCATTCTTTTCATTTTCTAGCTAATACCTTATTTTTATTCTTTATTAAAGTTGAAATAAGGCCAAAAAAAAAGGTTACAAAAGATAATAGCATAGTGTTATGATATTTATACAGAGATTTGGGCTCTTCAAATAAAGATAATCCCTGTTTAAGTTCAAATCATTTCTGTAATAAAGAATAAGCAAGTATTTTTCTAAAATCATTATATATAGTAGGTTTTAATTGTATTGCTTGCTTTTTTTCACTAATGTTAATTTTTTAATAGCAAATGCTGTTTTAATTAATAAAAGACTAGAACTTATAGACTCTAAAAAAATAATAGAAGGCATAATAATAAGATTTTTGAAAGTATTAGAAATAATATTGCCAAACAATTTGGAAAGCTCTTTTAGTAGTTTAATCTTTAAAGAGTCATTATTTAATTTAGCAATTTGCTTAATCTATTTGTTAAACAACTTCAAGACAAGTATAATATCTTCGTTATGTTCTTCTTAGTTTAGATATATAACTATTTTTTTTTTTTTAATTTCTGATCAAACATACAAATAGCCTCTGTGTATAATAAAACAATCTATGCAAATAAATCAAGGTCTATCATTAGCTAATAGCTCAGTTGATAGATCTTTATATATAGTAATTGCCAGACAGTTATATAATCTATAACATGAAACTTGGACAATATATCTACAAATTATTTGGATATGTAATTAACATATTGTACTTTTTGTAAAAAAAATATTTTATTTTATTACAAAAAAGACAGCAACATAATATAATTATATTCTTTTCTGTTGATAGGTCATTTTTTATATCTGAGTATAAAGTTTTTAGATTATAGTTGTAATGCTATATACAAATATCTAGTTTTAAAACCTCATTCTCAACTTCTTCTTCTATAGCTTGAGAGTTAACTTCTCACATCCTAATAGTTAATTTATATTTCAAACTTTCACATTATTGCATCTTTGAATTATAGTTAATTTATTGCTAATTTTATTATCAATAACAACACAGTTAGTAAATCTTATAGTGTGCTCTATAGAAGAAGAAAGTGATATATCAAGTTCATCAAATATTTCTATCATATCACTTTCAAACAACTTGTCATTTTCAAGCAATTTGTTATTCTTAATTAATTTATCATCTATTTCTTTAGCAGATTTAATTATTTTTCTTATTTTTTTATACGAATTCTAATTAAATATAAAAACATTATCATTCATATTTACTTGTTCAATACTAATATTAGACTCTACTAAAATCAGATTAATTTTTTTTTTCAAGATTAAATAAAGTATTTTCTAAAGAAATTATTTTTTTTGTTGAGTATTTGAATAAAAATCTTTTTTATTTTCTTTTAAACATATATTAATAATTGTAATTCAAGCAATTCTGTAGTTTAAAGGTTTAAATAAACTACTATTTATAATTTTTACACTTATTATAATAGATTGGCCAGTTGAGATAATTAGTCTGTTATAATAAATCTTGACTTAAAAACTTTTTTAATTCTGTAGTTCTTGTAGTGAATCTTAACTTTTTCAATTTTGTAGTGAATTGTGATTTAAAAACTTTTTTAATTTTTAGTTCTTGTTATATCGAATTTTGACTTTAAGACTTTTTAATTTTGTAGTTTTTGCTATAGCTAATTTTGAATAAAAACTTTTTTAATTCTGTAGTTTCATTAGAAAATTTTGATTTAAAGGCTTTTTTTAATTTTATAGTTCTCATTATAATAAATCTTGATTTAAAGACTTTTTTATTTTGTAGTTCTTAAAACTTCTAAAATTTAAAATCTTCTAAAATTCAAAATCTTCAAAAATTCAAGATTTTTAAAATTCAAAGATCTTCTCTGAAATTGAAAACACTTAAATAGTATTTACTAATTTTTATGTTTATATGTAGTTTTTAAGACCTGAATTTAAAAAATATAATAGTTTTAGGTTATAGTTCAAAAATTAGACTATTATTTATACTTATAATTGATAATTTGTAAATTTTCAATTAATTTAATTATATTTAATTATAATTTTTATTGATATGAAATCTAAACTAAATATTATTTAACTATAATTAAATCTATAAATCTATAAATTTAATTACTAAAAGCATTCTTCTAATTTAAAGCAACCAATATAATGTTCTTGTGAAGTATATTAGCTAATTTTTTTCATTTTTCCAATCCAAGTTTATTATTCCAACTAAGATCTGGAAAGTTAACATAGTGATGTTCTTGCAAGTATAATGGCTAATGTTTTTTGTTTTTTGAATTCAAGTTATTTCAATCAAAATTTAGAGAAGTCAATATGATGTTCTTGCAAAGTATATTGATTAATACTTTTTGCTCTTCTGGTCTAAATTTATTATTATTTTAACCAAAATTTGGAGAAGTCAATATGGTGTTCTTGCAAAATGTATTGGCTAGTACTATTTATTCCTCTGCCCAAATTTCAAGTTTATTATTTCATATATAATTCAAATTTTCAGTTTTAGTAAAGATCTCTAAATTTTAAAGATCTCAAATTTTAGAAGTTTTGATTTTAAATTGAAAAAAAAATATAACTACAAAATTGAAAAAGGTTTTAAGTCAAGATTTGCTATAACAAACTAATTATTTCAACTAGCCAATCTATATTATAAAAAGTATAAAAAATATAAATAGTATATAGTTTATTTAACTTGTAAATTACAGAATTGTTTTGAATCACAATTACTATCTATATAGTTTTAAAAAAATATACTTATATTTTTATTATTAAACAGTGCCTTCAATAAATATGACTTGAGTTGAGCATTACTTCATTTATGATAAGACTTTAGAAATATTTGATGTGAAGTTCATAAAAGAAAATATTATATATAAAATCTAAAGCAAAATATCAAAGCAGCACAAGCAAAGAATGAATAACTTAACCTCTTAATTTCTGAGTTCACTAAAGTTTAGTCAGTATACAAAAATCCACAAGCTAAAACCAATCTAGAATTCTAAATGGTTCAAAAAGATATTTTAAAATAATAAGTTATATAAAAATGATATATAACAAAAAAATTTAAATAAATAATTTACTATAAACATATTTTTATCAACTTGTATGTTGTTTTTGCAAAAAAATAAAAACTTAATTAATAAAGTTACAATTTACTTTTTGTTCTTCTGATCTGAGTTTATTATTCCAACTAAGTTCTAGGTAACATTCTTGCAAAGTGATTAGCTAATGCTTTTTGTTCTTCTGGTCCAAGTTTATTATTTTTAAGATCCAGAAAAGCCAATATGGTGTTCTTGCAAAGTATAATAGCTAATGCTTTTTTGCTATTCTGATCCAAGTTTATTATTCCTATATTCTTCTGGTCCAAGTTTATTATTCTAAGATCCAGAAAAGTCAACATGGCATTCTGCAAAGCAAATTGGCTAATGTTTTTTCCTCCTTCCCAATATCCTAAAAAAATATGCTGTTAATAGTTTTGAAAGTTTATATAGTTAAGTGGTTTTAAATCTAATGTAGAAGTTTACTGGTAACTTCGTTCCTTGTAGTAGAAATTTTTATATAAAGTTTTAACTTAATAAATACTATAGATTATAAAACAAAAGGGCATCTTTGAGAGCAAGATTCTTTTCAAGTTTATGAGTTTTCTTAGTTTAAGCATAAGGATACTGAAGAATCTATTGTGCTAAATTATTTTATATTGTCCAAAATGCGGTTTCCTTTTAGAAAACCCTGAAAATGACGATTGAAAATGGCCCACCATTGTAATCTACTATGAAAATTGAGAATTTTATGAGTGTCGAGCACTCAAATTTCATAGTAAAAAATTTATTCACATCTGCGTGACATCTTGATCGACTAGTACATAACAGCAAATTGTAATACATATCCATTTTTTTTTTTAATAATCAAAAATGTCCAATGAAAATTTGAGTTCATTAATCGATGGTTTCAACAAACTGAATTTCGCAGATTGTCAAAAATTGGCAGATACGAACGATCCTGACAGAATTTACAGGCTCGGTTATTGTTACGAATATGGAATTGGAGTTGAAAAGAACGAAAAAAAAAGCATTCACGCATTATCAAAAATCGGCAGACATAAATAATTCTAACGGAATGTATCAAGTTGATCATTATTATTTAGGAATTGGTGTCGAAATTGATAAGCAAAAAGCATTTTCGTATTATTTGAAGTCTGCTGAGACAGGTAATTCCAATGGAATTTGGAAAACTGCCATTTGTTACCATTATGGAATTGGCATGAAAAGTAATGATGATAAATTTTGGAAATGGTTTAGGAAGTTAATTTTTAATTTTTTTATTATAATAATTTGTAATTTGAAATTGAAATCTCTTACACAATTTTAAATTATTAGAGAGTAAGTATAAAATAGATTTTCATCAATCTAAATTAGCGATTTAAGTTTATAAATATTTATTTGTTTATTGTTGGTTATTTTAGCCTGTGAGTATAAAAGAATTTGACAATTTTAGAAATAAAAACAAGTTCACAAAACAAGAAAGAAAATAAATAAAATTATTTACTATTATATTTAAATTCATTCATTTCATTCGCATTGATCATTTTATTCAGCTTGTAAGTATAAAGAACATTTATTAATCAATGGAATTAAAAATAGCAAAACAAGTTCATAAAACAAGTTCATAAATACTTATTTACCATTACGTTTAAATTCATTTCATTCGCATTAATCATTTTATTCAGCTCATGAGTATAGCGAAGGATAAAAAAAAAAACTAGGATCGGGTTCATTTTTAGAACTCTATCAGTCAAATAAAATTTTTTTTTTAACCCATCAAGATCAATACTGCCGATTCATCAGGAATAGTATTTTTGCCGATTGGTGTATTTAAAATTTCTTTTAACCTAAGATGTCAATCTAAGAATTTTATTTCCAGACAAGTCTTTAATGATTTGTTTAATAGGATCTCTTGCAGTATAGGTGAGACTATTAATAAAAAGTATAATTAATCAATTGATTTAGAATAGGTATCACCTATATTGCAAGAGATCCGTTTAATAAATGTCTTGAAGGAAAATCTCTAGACCTTTAGGGGTTGGAACCGCCTAAAAATTCTTTAATCGTTTAACCGTACTATGTTAATCGTTTAATTCGGCCGGCATTAAGATAATTTTGGCCCATAACTAACACAATTCAGCCCGAAATTATGCGGTTAAACGGTTCCAGTTGACGGGTAAAATCACTTAAGAGAATGAATCGACCAGGGCGGTCGTCAAAATTGTGACATATAACAACACCCATGACTATATGCTGCTGTCAATGTCTTCAAATTTATAATTTTGGACGTGGCGGTGGCATTTTTCTCACATGTTCCGTAATTTTGAGAATGATTAGTCGCATTAGTCGCACAACCAAAATTCAGCAAATCGACCAAAATTTCAAAATTTGATGCACAACGCGCACCAAATTTTAACTTCAGTGTGCGCAAAGCTCGCTGCAGTAGAATAGCGTTAACTATATAGCGTACATTATTTTAAAATAAATATTAAAAGTTACGTGCGCTTTGCGCACAGTAACATGTTTTTTGTGCGCAAAAAATTTTTATGTGCGGAGCGCGCATCGAATTTTTTTCACTGACGGTCCATCAAATCTGAAAGTAAATGGGGAACTTTTTCACGTTTGATTGCGGGTCTGCGCCCTTTTAAACAAATTTTTTGCATTGCTAATTTATCGCCGTGTGGAATATCATGCTATGATGGATGTCCATTGAAAATTTCGGTCATAATAATTCTAAAAGAATAAGTATCTGATGGTTGAGTATATATATATATATTTAATTTCATTTTTTCCTGACGCTCTTAACAAATATGTTGCAACATAAGGAAAACTCTTTAGAACCTGAATTTTGGGACTAACTTGCATAAACCAAAATCAGTTATGTAAGATAAAGGAGATTTTAACTAACAATATTTCCACTAATTCGGCTTCATGAATTGCGCAAAGCCCTTGAGCTATATAGTATAAGTTATCTATTTTATTAATCAAATCTAAGTCATGATATCTGCTGTCTAATAATTTTTGGAGGCTCCCATGCTTGCACACTCTATAACTATCATAAAATTATCGTCTTTTGGCTTCTTAGAATTATAATTGTTAAATCACCCCAAAATTATGTTGATTTTTAACCTAATTAATAAATTAAACTACTAAGCTAACTATATAATTGCATATAATTCTTATTTCTTCCAAAAAGTCTTTGTTAATATCTTTAGAATTATGAAGACTATTTAGACAAACATCAATTTGTGGATTTCGTTTCCTACATCCGTTTGACTATCAAATCCGTAGACAGTGCCAAGCCTGCACGTTGTTTTGAGTATATGCGCGTTATTTCGAGTACGCCGCGCATGAGCGTTATTTTGAGACAATTAAAAATTTTATGTAATTCTTGTATAAAAATAAACAAACAAAAATACTAGATTTAGTGCTAAGTAACCTTCCTTCGAGCTTTAACAAAGTTTTTCTGAAAAACAACTTTTGTTGAAGTTCGAAAGTTTACTTAGTAAAAATCCAGTTCCGAAGTATTTTTAAATCTTACCATAAATAAACATTCCTTACTACAGTATAACCTCGATATAACGAACCTCGATATAACGATAACGAAGATTATTTCTAATTTTTATGTTTAAATTATCCCTGATATAACGAAACTATTAATAAAGTTTTGATATAACGAAGGAAACCTCCAGCTACAGAGCTTCGTTATATCGAGGTTATACTGTATAGGGTGCGCGCTATTTTGGGACGCGCATGAGCGTTATTTCGAAGCCATATATATTATTTTTAGGGGCATGATTTTCGAAATAACTCTCATAAGCGTTATTACGCGAAAATACGGTATTTAATTTATCAAAAGAAATCCATTCAATGGTGTCACTAAATTTCTCTGCACAAAGTTGCGTTTGTTAAATAAACTTATCAGTATCGTCGCAATTATGAAATTCTTCCACAAGTCTTGAACATTATAAAAAGTCATATACTTAATATTAACACTATTAAGAGTCACGATCAAAAAATTGATGTTAATACCGTCTAACGTGTGGATTGACAGATAATTATTTTTATTTTGAAATTATCAAGATTTTTGAGTTGGCTCACTGACTATTATTACCGTATTTACGCGTAATAACGCGTTATTTCGAGACCCTGCGCGTTATTTTGGGACGCGCATGTATGGTAATTCGAATCATTTTGATGAATTTTGGGCTACCAGAGGAAGCCCTGCTTTTATTATGAGTTTATCCTACAATTCGAACAAAATATGCAATATTGTATATTTAAGGGGCGCGTTATTTTGGGCGTTATTTTTGAATCCAAAAACAATTTTCATAAAAATAGGAATTTCGAAATAACGCACATGCACGTTATTACGTATGTTTGTTTGTGATGACACGACGTAATAGATATGTGGTTTGGTTAATGCTATACTAGGAAAGATAAGTTAGATGTCCGGAGCATAACAGATGGGATCTGTGGTAAAGAATTGGCTTTACCAAATTTAGAACACCTCTGGCACTATGTAGAATTACTTACCAAAAGGAGGCTGAAGCATAAAGATGTATATATATCAAAATCCAATAAAGCTCTGGGTATACCTATATAGGAATCTTTAAATATTATGAGGGTCTGGGACCACCAAAACTAGTATAACTAGTACAAGTGCATATAGTGTGTAACTAGAGGCTATAACTGCTAAGAATCACTATAAAAGGAAATGATGATGTATCTGTTATGAACCCCTAAGCCTTATAATGTCTTCTAATTATAAAAGGCTGTTGTAAAACATGCTCAGATATTTCACTATCATAGAGGGAAGTACAGCTATTTACATGATTACTGAATTCAATATATTAAGATCTGGGTTCTAAAAGTCACAAGAAAGTTGGCAGTTGTAGCAGCATGCAGGCTTGAGATATAAACCTCTAACAAGTATACCAAGTAGAGATACAAACTAGGTATACCAAATTGAAAGCAGAAAGTATCTATCTAAAGTATTAATATACCAATTTGGAAGTTAAAATAGTAAGTAAAGTGGGTAAAGTAGAGAATATGTAGAAGTTAATTAGAGGCAGATAAGGATATACAAAATTCAGATTAATTATATATGTAGAAATATTGATAGCTCTAGTGTATTTTAGCTGTAAATAAATGATTTTTATATCTAAAGTCCTAGTTTTAACACTAATATATAATATATATATATTTATAGTACTATTATCTCTTAAACCGTATTCCAGGCAAATTTGCCTAGAATTTTAAAAAGTATTTATAATTTTTTAAATAAAATTAAA
>CAJVPU010000134.1:0-23223 GCA_910591775.1 Dentiscutata heterogama | reverse complement strand
CATATTAGTTTGTGGCGATTAGTCCATAGCCATACCTAGAAGATAAATTTAAATTTGTCTTTCATCAATTTCTTTAATCTCAAGAAAATAGAAACGCTTTCGACACGCTCAATCACTCAAACTAAAAAACTTGTATATACAAAAAACTAAAGTTTCAAATATTTTATAAAGAAAAAGTTTTTTATAATTTTCAAAAAAAATTTTTTTTTTTTCAGAACCAAAGTATAAAAACTATTTACAAAGAAAGTTTTTTTTTTTTTTTTTTTTTTGTCAATGCGTTATAATCAGATGCACAAAAAGGAAACCAGATATTTATCCACCTTTAATAAATAAAAATTGCAAGATATTTTGTCGTCAGAAATTTTTGATCCGACCTTTCCGTACTCATTATCAATAAAATGCTTGTGAATACCAAAAACTAGTTATTTCGACAGATGCAGTGTGTATATATTACAAAGAAATGATGAATTTAGTATCCACAGCCTTCTTTTTTTTTCTAATATCTTCCTTCAAGGAAAAGTAGATTTTGTTTCGACACCTTCCATTTCTCGTTTTAGAAGATCAAGTTCGGGACTCGCACAATTATTCTTCTTTACGCCAAGGACACATTCTTCAACTTTCATTAGTTCTGCTACAAATCCAATGTTTGGACAAATACCACTTCTACGATTCATAACGTAATCGTATGCTTGATTTAAGGTCCAATGACGTGATTTGATAAGGAAAGCTAGAACGGCAGTCACGGAACGCGATTTTCCAGCTTTACAATGAACATATATAGGCATTTTGTCTTTTTCAGCTTTTTCTATTAAACGTAATAAAAAAAAAAAAATTAGTATTACATTATTAAATTTATAATATGTAAAAAGCAATGAAAATTTTAATTATATACGAACCAATAAATGCAACAGCCCTTTTTAATCCATTTTCTACGTCTTCCTCAACGGAATCCTTGACATTTAACTTGAGGTATTGATCAAATTTTTCATTTAAGCCCAAAGTATCAGTACATTCGAAAGCCATATTCAAAATTCGTTTAATTCCTTTTGCTTCTATTTCTTCCATTTCTTCTTGTTTTGAAATTTCCGGACCAAGATAAAGAAAGTCAGGAATAATGGTCGAAACAACGAAAGAAATTTCTGGATGTGTAACTGGTGGTGAAGTATTAGGAGAATCTAGATTATTACTGTTTAGATTTGTATTTACTGCGCTTAATTGATTATTAGCACTGGTAGGATAATTATCTCCGTTATTAGGATAATTATTACCCAAATATAAAGGTTCGCCTAAAATGTTAAAATATTAAAATTTAGAAATTTTACAATACTTAATATATTTAATATACTTAATATGCTTAAATATGCTTAAATATATTTAATATACTTAAATATATTTAATATACTTAAATATATTTAATATACTTAATATAGTTGATATAGTTGAATATATTTAATAAAATGCTTACATAATCTTTTATCACCATTTGTTGGTGGGAAAAGATACTGTAGACCGTTAGAAGGACGTCTTTTTTTAAGAGCTTCAGTATCTTTTGGAATAGGCATTTCTACAGATTGTATATTTTCTTCAATTTGAGAATTATGTTGTTTATCACTTAATTTCCTCCTTAAAGAATTTTGTTCAGTATTAACAGAAAACAAAGAATCTCTGCGAACTAATCCAGCACCACTTTTTGATTGATCTTGACCTTCAAAATCCATTAAAGAAGGATTATCATTATCCGAAAAAGCATCAACATCAGGTCTCGTGACTAAGAATTCACCTTGTTGATCCCATGCTCGAAAAGCTTCAAAACCACCTCGAAGCCAATAAACGCGTCCTTTAGGAGTATCATTATTTTGATCAATGTTCTCAGAAGAAGAATTATAATGATAATTTAACATAGCGCGTTCCAAAACACCTAATAAAGTCCAACCAGGACTAACTTTATCATTTTCATCCATTGTCCCATCAAAGATTATCACATCATGATTAAAATTAGAAGCATCATCTTGAACTTTATCGATATATTTATCACGTCCTTCAGGAGTTGTTATGAAAGAAACCAAAGAAAAGTTGTTCATATTTCCACGACGATAACGTTTAATAAGAAGGGTAGGAAGATTTACATTGAAAGAATCACGAATATGTTGTTCTTGATACAAACATAAATTACGTACATCGATGAGAATAGGTTTAGATGATTTATAAGATTTATTATAATCATCAAAATATTGGGAGCATTCATCATCAATATTTGAGTTACGTGACGAAGAATCTCTTAATCTTTCAGCCAACTCAGGAGGAGTAATTGGTAAAGCTTTTCTACAATTAGTAGAAGATTTTTGATGCCTAATATTAAACTTTCCTAATCTTGAAGGAGGTTTTGAAGATTGAGAAGGAGAATTTATTGATAAAGAGAAAGGGGATTTACCGAAAAGGAAAGAAGAAGGTTTAGTGGTAGTTGGAGAAGGTTGAGAAGCATTGGAAACGATAAAAGTAGCATTAGCGGTAGAACTAGTAGGGCTCTCAGAGCGCTTACGAATCGAACCGCTACTTCCTTTTCGATGTAATAATTTTGGAGATTTTGGAGGTTTAGGAGATTGTGGAGAAGGTTTTGGAGAGGTAGGTTTTGAATTATTTGATTTTTGAAATTTTAATAAAGTAGACTTATTACGAGCAGAAATACTAGTTCTCTGAAAAGCAGCGGTAAGAGCTGTGATAGGTCTTAAAACGAATCTCTTTGACGGACTTTGAGGAGTTTTTTGAGCTTGTAATTCTAGATAAGAATCACTAGCAGGACTAGCAGGTGAAGAAATAGTCACGGTTGGTGAAGGAGGAGGAATGATAACAGGAGCAGGTATTTTTGATAGACGCCTTTTACGATAACAAGAACCTTTCTCCGAGCCAAGGTGACTTCCAAACTCTGAGCTCATTATTTATTCTTATTTGTTTAATGTAAATAAAGTGTTCAACAGGTTTTTTTTTTTTTTATTATTATTATTTTTTTATTTTTTATTTTCAAATTCTTCTATATATTCTCTATTTCGTAGGAAAAAAGGTACGTACGAGAAATACTTCTTATTAATGGTATTTATAGGTCTTTTTAATTATTATAAATGAATTTAAAGCTTTTTGTTTATTTTGAAAAAAAGTTAAAAAAAAAAATGGACAGGAATGCTAATTTATTTATCTTGCAGGCTGAATTTTAATGCCGTATAAGCAATGGTGCAACATGTGTTTCCAAAATTGTTAAACGAATCACTCAAGTTAAAAATAGTACTCGCTAACAAACGACAAAAATGGCAGATTTTACCAAAAACGACAAATACACTTTAATAAGTTTTAAATAGTATCATTTAGATTTAAAATAGATACAATAATATTATGTTAATATACGTAACCCTGTATAAGGAGTGGCGTAGAGTGATGCAAAGAGCCATGTGGTATATTAATAGCATATGTAAGCATAATCCAAATTCCCGGAGATTAGCAGAATGTCATTTTTAACTGACGCACGATGCCGTGACTACGTACGTACGTTCGTAAAAAAAAAATTTTTTTTTTTGTACAGTATCTATTATATTTGAATTGCAAATATGCATTTTTTCACTATTTTTCTATTCTTTTAATTTTAAATAAATTACTTTATTTTTAATTTAATTTATTTTTTTTTTTTTAGATAAAAGAAAAGTTTTAGATAAAGAGTGTTCTAAATCGGATCGAGAGTATTTTTCTTTAGAATGGTACAAGGTTTTCTATATTTACTATTAAAAGGAGCTAATTTAAATTTTCGTCCCTGATCTGTGATGATTAATTTGACTCAATTTTTTTTTCCCCTGACGGGTTTGACGATTTTTGATATTTTGCAGATTAGTAACAGATAATTCGCCGATTATTTACGATTATTTACTCTTTATAATTCAAAAGAAAATTATATCAAAATCAATGCCCATTAATGGTATACGTATTTTGATTGACTTGACTTACGGATATAATTTACAGACAAAGTAGACAAGGTGAAGCATATTAGTTTGTGGCGATTAGTCCATAGCCATACCTAGAAGATAAATTTAAATTTGTCTTTCATCAATTTCTTTAAAATCTAAAAATAATCTAAAAATAATTTTTTTCAACAATCAATAGGCCACAATTGTCTGTACAATGAAGTACCGGATTTTACTCCAAAATTCTCTTTTTAAACGAGGATCACACGAGATGGTACTTATAATATACTAGCCTGTGCAGTCCATTTCTATCAAAGTAATTACTAGCCATTTTTATATATATTAGTAGGAAAAAAGGAAAATTGTTCAAAGATTAAATCCCTACTCGTTTATAGTATTAAGCCTCTTTCCCACGATCCTGTTAATATATCCCGTTAATATATCCTGCTAATATATATCCTGCTAATATATCCTGTTAATATATCCTGTTAATATATCCCGTTAATATATCCTGTTAATATATCCTGTTAATATATCCTGTTAATATTTCTCGTAGATTTCTGCGGCTTGTTCTAGCTCCCAATAGTGGATAATTTTCTCACGTTATGAAAAATCCGGTTCTATATTAAGCTTTTAAGTTCGGCACAGTCCACTCGGTGTGTTAGTTATCATTCTCACTATAAATGCTAACCATATAAATAAATTAATGAAACAATTCCTAATTTGAACATATTATTGTACTAGTTAATTTAGTTAAAAGTACTAACACTAGAATTCCATGCATAATAACGTAAACCAATAATTATCTTGCTAATTTTTTTATTTTTTTTTTTTTTTCAACCTAACAAGTTTATGTTCTTGTGAAAAATTAGTTTAACGTTAACAATGAACTTGAATTTGTTATTTTAAAAGATCTTCTAATTCCTTTATAAACTTCCACTGTACTTCATCTTATCATTGGGTTGGTATCATCGTTAACTAATTTTCAAAATTTCAAATCTTATCTCGTCTTAAAAATATATTAATAAAATAATAATAATAATGCAATAATTAATTACTGTGCTCAATAAAATTTATATAACTGAAAATAAACTTCATCTGCATTCATATTTATATTGCCAAGAGCGTAAATAACATTTCAAAAAAAAGAAAAGAAATACAAATGATCATTCTTTTGCTAATTATAAATTCCATTTTTATTGGATTTTAACGTTTAGACTAATCCTTATATAAATATTAATAATATTACTTTTATAATTCATTTACATATATATATGTAACTTGTATATCATTACATAATATCGAATATTTACATTCAGATTTTATTAACAGTTTTGTATATATTTGTTATATATTTTCTTTTTTTTTATTTTATTTTTTTTAATTAAACACAAAATTAGTACAAAAAAAATTTAACGTTAACACTAAACCTTTTAAATTATTATTTAAAACAATATATGACACTATTTGTTATTGAAATTATGAAAATATTTATGTCTAGATTCTAAATTTCTCTTCTTTTTCGTCTAGTTACCTACTAATTACCTGGTATTTTTAACTTGATAATCTTTTAACTTTGCTTCAAATTGTTAATTTTGGTTTCGTTATAATCTAATATTTCGTTAATCAAATTTATTATACTAACCTTATTTATTTGATTAAAAATTTTCGTTAACGTTAGTATTAACAAAAATTTTTATGGCGCTAACTTGAATTAATTTTACTGGTTAACGATCGGTAGTACTTCAGTATAACAATATTGCGACATGGTGGTACATAGATAAGACACTTAGGGATGCACTTAGGGATGCACTTAGGGATGCGCTATAGTGGTGCTTTATTTACAAAAGGGTGAAACGTGAATTTGCCTTGGCTGTCTTTTTGATGCAGATTGCAGGAGGATATTATCATTTTGTTAGAGGCAGTGTTGTACACTTTCGTTTCCAAAGATCTTTTTTGGTTTGTTCAACATCCAATTTCCAGATTGTCAAAACATGTTTACACTATAAGTGTTCATAGTTATACCGTATGTAATTTAGATCCTGAAAATTTTTAATTTAATTAATTAAATTTAAATTATCATATCGATAATACTGTAATAAAATTTTAAAGTTATTACCGTTAATATTTTTTTCGTGCAACAAGTTCAAAGTTTTGTTCGAACTTCCATTGACAAATAGAAAACAAATAGTTAGGGGCATTGTTGCACATGGGACTGAGACATGGGATTAAGGCATGTTGTTCGGAACTATCCGGGGTAATTGTTTCTAAATTTCTGGGATGAGCTTCGAAAGTATATATAAACAACTTTGTGCTTCAATTAAAGTTGTACAAAAAAAAATTATTATTAATCAAAGATCTTTAAATTTCTTAAATTTGTAAATTTGCAAACAAAAACTTTTTAAGTAATTCTGTATAGGGTTTAAAAAAAAGTAAACTTTTTTACTAAACCGCATTTAGTTTTACCGTAATTTACCCGGCAACAATTATTTCCACGACAAACACTTCCACGCCAAACATTTCCTCGACAAACATTTCCCCGACATGACTTCCCCAGCGATCACGTCTATTAGGAAATGGCTGGCCATGTCGAGGAATGGTTGTCGGGAAATGAAAATGATTATACGGAAGTAGTTGTCGGGTAAATGTTGGTAAACCACGCATTTATCGTATTCTATCGTAAATAAGCACCATTCCCTCTATCCCACTTTTTAAATGTCAGATTAGCGAAAATTGCTAGGGATGTTACGTCAGAATCAATCTTTAAACCGGCTTAGGTGGTCTCTAGTCCATAAATTAAGACCGATCTTAATAACGATAAGTCGGTCTACCAAATATATGTGATAACATAACTCAATGAAATAAACCTATATTTATTCTTGAGCACATGTGATATCATTTACATTCAAAGATCTGTTTTAACGATTTTCTTAGCAAATTTGAAAAAAATTTTATGTCAGATTACCTGATATTAACAATGATTTTTCAATTTTCAACTAAAATTGAATCATGGATCGATGAACTTATCTGTTATATGAGATTCTGTTTGCATATGTAGATCAAATCTTTTCACAAGGTAGTTCTGGTTTATTCATTATATATTTTCTTAGAGCCTGAACCATTTTAAAATTTGCTTTTCTATTGATTAAAGCTGACCGGTCTTGAACCAGACTGAATTAGAATTAGTTTAGTAGAATAGTTTATGAACCTTGGTCTAGTCCGCGGTCTGCTACCTAAACCGGTTATTTTGAACCAAAACTAAGCCAGAACAAATCATAACATCTTTGAAAATTGCAACGAGATCTTTAACCAAGCTATTTCTGCTATTCTGATATTTAAAAAAGTATAATAAAGAAAATGGTATTTATTTATACTGTAGTAGAATATAATATAATATAAAAAATTTGTAATAAAAAATTATATATACAAAATTTAGAAAAATTTAAAATTTTAATAAAAATATATAATAAATATATAGCTAACAATAAATGACACATGTATTATAAATCTTTAAAAAATATAATAAAAATTTAGATTATTTTTTTACAAAATAATTAGATATATTATAATATAAAGATAAAGTTGAAATAAGAATCTTTTATTTAATATTATATAATTTTTTAAATCTAGTATAGATAAAAATAGTGCACTTTCTGTATATATTAGTTAGATTTTGACCTCTTTTTTTTGTTTTTTTTTTATCTTCATCTTTTATATTTTAGTTTTTTTATATAGTTTTTTTTTTTTACTTTTTTTTTTATATTTTGATTTTTTTAGTTTTTATTTTTTGTTGCAAATAAATTATAAAATAGTCTTTTTGTCAAGATTTAAATAAAAAAAAGGATCTTCTTTAGTATAACTAGACAATATAAAAATATTATAAGATTATAATATAAAAAAACTTTACCCTAATCTTAATCTAATTCTAATTTAAACTATTACTCTCACCTAACTCTAACTATTTATAAATTTGCTTAAATTAGTTTAAATAATTATTTTTATATATTATAATCTTATAATGATTCTATATTGCCTAGCTATACTAAAGATTAACCTAAAAGAATTATAAGATTATAATATATAAAAATAACTATTTAAACTAATTTAAACAAATTTATGAATAGTTAGAATTAAAATAAAAGTTATAGTTTAAATAATAGTTAGGTTAAAGTTAGAGTCAGTATTTTTTTATATTAAATAATTCTATAATATCTTTATATTCCCACCTATACTAAATAAGATTTATAAATAATATTATCAAATCTAATAAAATACAGTCGTCTTCCTCTACAATCACCTCCTATATAATCATGCTCTCTTTATAAACACCGTTTTTTGAAAAATTATTGCCAATATATTTATTAAAAAAACTCTATATAATCACATTACTATTAAAATTTTATAATCACATTATCTTTTTTATATAAAACAAATAGCATGTTTATAAAAAATATATTATAAAATTCTAATTAATTATTTTTTATTTAGAAAGCTAGTTAATTAAACAATATTTAAATATTAGAGAATAATATTATATATTTTTATTATATTAATTGGTAATTCATAAATTAGCCAAAAAGTAATTATAGTAAAACATAATATAAATTACTTATAAAAATTAAGATTTTGTAAATATAGTATGCATATATCTAAAACTTTTTTAATACTAAGTTAACTACTTTTTTAATTTAAAAAATTTTGTAGCACTTGTTGAGACACATCTAATAGAAGTTAAATCATCTAAATTGGTCTAGTAAATACTAAAATATCTTTAAAAAATCTTTTTTAACTATATAAAACAATATTATTGTTTTACAAAAAAATTCATATAGTTAAAGAAAATTTTTTAAAGATATTTTGGTATTACTAGACTATTTAGATAATTTAACTACTATTAAATATGTCTCAACAAGCTCTACAAAAGTTTTTTAAATTAGAAAAGTAATTAACTTAATATAAAAAAAAAAGGTTTAAATATATACTATATTTATAAATCTTAATTTCTATAAGTAATTTGTATTTAATATTATACAAAACTCTTTCTAATAATCTCTCGTACCAAATATAACAAAATTTTTTTTCTAAAAAATGGTAAACTATAGCAAAAAGGAGAAGCGTAAGGCTGACCAAAACCATAAACTAGCACTTGTTATTTAGAGATAGTTTTCATACACTACCTGCTAACAGACTTAGAGCTTATTACTCACTGTGGGGATGGCATTTGTTATTTAGAAGTAGTTCTCATATACTACTTGCTAATAAGTTCAGAGTTTATTATCTACCAACAAGAAAGGCAGTAATTCACTTGGCTCTATACATTCTACTACTTTCAGAAAAAAATATACCTTCTTTAAAAAAGAGTACAAGAGCTATTTTTTATATTATTACCCACTTGCTCTTTCTCCAAAATTTTTGTAAAAAGTGGCAAAACAGCTTACCCCCATCAAAAGATCAGCATTGTTTACTCCTTTCAAATTCAGATAACCTAATAGATTGCAAACTATGTGTTTTGTTTACTAATAGATATGGTGCTACTCCATGAGTCTAGGCTCTTAGTTAAAGGAATATCTAAAAATAGTCATATAATCAGAAAGAAATTCATATGTTAAGACAAAGCTTTATAGTAGAAATATACAGATGTTGTATTTGTTATATAATTTTTTAAGCCTTTTACAGGCTATAATAGTGTTTTTTAAGATTTACTTTTTTTTTTAATTAGGATTAGAGCAGTTAGAGTAGCTTTTATTTCTTTCTTTTTGTTTCTTCTTTTTCTTTTCTTTTTTACTTCGTCTTCTTGTTATTCTATTTAGATTTTTCAACATTTTTTCTTTCCCCTTTTATATTTCCCTATCAAATGATTATAGCCTATTCATATATCCCTTTCTTTGTTTAGTTTTATAAAAAGAAGGAGGAATTTAAAAAAAAGAATACTTAGGCTTTTTGATATAACCTTCTAGTTTGTCATTTTGATAAATTAGTGCAGCAAGTTGTACTTGAGTATTTTCAGAATATTTGAATAATATTAGACTTATTAAATTAGATCAATATATTAATTCTTAAATTTTTACTATATATCTAATAAAAGTACTAGCGAGACTGTCTAAGTATGAAAAAAAAAAAATTAAGTAATCTGTATTATATTTTATTATAAACATTCTCTAGTTAACTTGTAAATCATCAATTAAGTTAAAATTTATTAGTATTTTAAAAAAGTATATTAAGAATCAATATTACTTTTTAATTAGATTTAATCTTGTATTTATTATTATATTGTTACAAGATTTTATAAGTTAATAATAGAAAATATAGACTTTTATTAATATAAGGCAACTTGCCAAAAACATGATATTGGTAATTTAATTAATTATAATATAAGAAATTAATTATCAAGTTAGTAATATTATATGCCTCTTTCTTATATATAAGTGTTATAACTAATTTTATTTAAATTATATTGTTTTTATAACATTAAAGAACTAATAAGGCTTAAACAGATCTTATCTTATAGTATAGTAACTAAAGTGAGAGATAGGCCAGGTTCAATTTGAGATTTTGCAAATCAGATTAGATTTGAGCCTAGGCTAGGTCTAAATTTTAAGCTTATTATAAATAGAATCAGGTTTAGGTCAAGCTTACTAAAGTATCAAATTGTTTAAATTCTATTAATTAATCTGCAAAGCCTGATAATACTAAATAAACTTTATATAGTAGATATGTTGTTAGAGTTAAATTTAAATATATATTGATTTATAGCAATTGTTAAAAGCCCTAACTTCTTTTCCAAGTTGCAATTAAATACATAAAATTCTGTCTTTAATTGTATAAATGATTATACTACCTAAGCATAGCAAAAATATTATTTTTCTTTAATAAAAAAAATATTTTTATCAAGCGAAATTATTTTATTTATACACTTCTGAATTCTTTCTGCTAGTAAAAAAAAAAAATCAAAATAATCTACTTTATTTTCAAAAAAATAAAATTTCACTAAATCTATATTTACAAGCTTGTAATTTTAAATATACCTAAACTTATTAAACAATATGATAAAAAATATACAAATTAGTCTTTTTTTATAAATATATATATCTGAAAGTAAAAAAAAATTAATTTTATTACTGGATTATAAAAAATTTTTTCATTAGATACAATATAGCCTATAAATTTTTCTTTATAAATAAATCATATCAGATAGTATAAATAATCTTGTTGCTTATCGCTTAATTTATCAAGACTCTGAGAATATATACTTAATTAACAATTTAATAAATATATTTATTTGACAGTCTACTGTAGTTGCTAAATAACTATTAATTAGGTATTTATATTTATATTTGTAGTAATTAATTAATCTAAAAAATATATATTTTACAATTCTTGAATATACCAGATTGATGAAGCATTAATCAATTCAAGTATTGTACATATTGAAATTAATTTATTTTTAAGTAATTGAGAAAGTGATAACTAATAAAAATAAAGTTAAAAATAACTAATATAACTAATATTGTTGTGGTTGAATTTGGTGCCCTAGATATTCGTAGCACAAGAGTTAGGGATCATGATCAGGTTATGATCTGAATTTGCATGAATGGCATGATTCGGGGTTGCACAGAATTAATTAAAAGTTAAAATAGTAATTGTATGAACAATGTAGTAATCAATAAAAAAGTATATAATAATCAATAACACAAATGTGTATTAGTAGTTAATATAAGGTATCAATCCCAAATAGAAAAATACCAAGCTTTGATTCTTAGTAAATAAACTGAGTTATCTGTGTGATTGCATTATTGGTGTTAGTATCTGGTATGATATACCAGTCATCATATATATTAGCCAAGTGAGTAAAAACAAAGAAAAGTTAGCAAGTACATGGTAGTTCAGGAAACTCCATGGCAAATATAAATACTAAAACTACTTAAAATAATTTCTAAAACTTCTAAACCTTGAAATTTTTTTTTTTTTTTTTTTTTTATAGTAAATTGCTTATATGCTGTAATTTTTATTAATTAAAAACTTAAGAACTTATTACATATTGTATATTACAGGAATTAAGTTGTGCTACATTAGTCTATCTAATATTACCCACTCTAAGCAATTTAGTCATAGTTTTGCTATATCTTAGAATTTAATCAACGGCTATTACTCCATTAATCAACTTTCAGCTAATGTATGACCCACTTTAAACCTTGAAATTAAAAGCTAGAAAGAGGTATAAAAAGACTTGGGTCTAAGTTTCAAGGTTTTCTAGGTCTTGCTGTGATATGGTTATAGACTAAGATAAGTATTTTTTAAATTTTGCTTATATAGCCAAGGGTAAATACTTCAATTTAATACTAAAAATAACTCTTTTTCTCAAGTCTTAAGGTGACAGGTTTCAATATTCAATTTTAATTATAAACTTTTTTTATGAAATCACATAATTATGAGATTAAAAAAATCAAATTACTAAGTTAACAATGATGATGATCAGAGTTTAATTAATTGTAATTTAATATAAAAAATTGGATTACTTCTTTTCTTTTTACTAAAAATTAAAAATATGACAAGATCATGTGAACAAGAGAACTTTTATATAATTTATTATAAAATTTAACAATTAAGAGAATAATTACTAAAGCTAATACTTGAATTTTGAAGGTTAAAACTTCACCAAATTCTGAACTCTAGTAAGTTATTTTTTATTGTAAAAGAAAACTCTTCTTTTATATAATTATTTATATATAACAGAATTTTAGAAATTTTAACTATTGTAATTCCTATTACTACAAATACCAAGAATTTACTAAATACTAGAAATTTTAAAAAATTATAGTAATTTGTACTATTAATTTTTGCAACAAAATTATAGGGAGGGTTGATCTTGTCTTTTAATAATGTATTTCTAACCATGATCTAATAATTATATATTTAATGATTATTTGAAAATTTTTTAAATCTTTAAAATTCTAAGTTATTATTAATTAATTCAAGTAATATTAAATGATATTAAATGATATATAGTATATATTACTGTATAATCAATTTAGTATATCTAAGTACAATATTTAGAGCATATGCTAATACAAGAATTTCCAAAACTTACCACTTTTAATTTGGCTTGGGTTTTGAGGTTTAAATCTATATTTAAAATATACTATAAACTATATAAATTAGTTACCTAGCAATTGGTTTATATTAGCACTTTATAGTAAGTATATGGTATATATACCTGTATATATATATATACATACATAAAACTTTTTAATTTCCTTATTAGTGTGATAATTGAGTCTGCAAATCTAATAAATTTTATGTATTGTAGCAGAATTTATAGAATTTACAAAATTTAATTGTTATAGTAAATAAGGGTATAGACATTTATCAGGTGATTTCTACCTCTTAAGAGGGTACCCTCTCCCCCCAACCTAACACAAATTTAGCCAATCAAATTTGAGCAAATAATATATATAATTTAATTTTTATAATTATTTTTTTATAGTTATTTTTATATAAACTCTGGCTATGAATTTCTCTATAAATACTAATTCAAATTGAATAAAATTTTTACTAGTATTATAGTAGAAAGGCCTTTTTAAACTCTCTACCATAATATTTGGTATCTCCTGGTGGAAATAAATTAAAAACTTTAGCTATAGATATTTTTTCTTCAAGAAACTATAAAAAAAAATTAACCTTTCCAAAAAAAATCATTATATCTTGATAAATACCACACCAATCGACTTTAAATTTTATATACAGAAACTAGAAGATACTACCTTTAAAATAGTATATAGATTGCTTAGTACTATTTTGCTTCTCTGGTAAAATAATTGACTTGATAGCATTTTATTTTTGAAAAAATATTAGTAAAGAAGCCCAAAAAAGATTTTCTGATTTTGAATACCCAATCGTATTTTGTCCATATCTTTACAAATTTTAGTCCTACAAAGATGAAACATATATCTTTCTACTCTGGAAAGGTCCTCTATATTTTTTACAATGCTTATCATAGTAGGAAAATGCCTCTATGAACCATAAATCGTATTCAAAGTTGTGATAACAATTTTTAAAACTTATTTTTTTTTATGTTTCTTGCTGTGCCACAAATTCAGACCACTTTTAAAAATTTTTCTAACTCTACTTAGTTAATCTAAATTAAATGAAATTTTTACTAAACATATAAGTTATATTTAGCTACAATATATTAAAACTTTTAGCTAATTTGAATAAATAGTTCTTGAGAAATTGCTTAAAAACTACAAATAATTATTTTAAAAAATTGCTTTGAGTTTTTAGATAATTCCTAAGAACTTCTAATCTAAATTGGCTAAAATTTTAATATATTGTAGTCCAATATCATATCTATTTTAATAAAAACTTCATCTGATTTGAATTAAATATTGTTACTCACTTGGCAGTTTAGCTTACAACTTCTACATTTGACTAGGGTTGGAGAATTTTCTGACCTATTCTGATTAACCCAATAATTAATTAAAACTTTGGTCTTTTGCTTCTTGCTAATTTACCAACTATTGTCTCATCATTTTCCTTATTAACAAGCACCTATTCATATTTCTTTTTATCCTCAGATAACCGCTCTAAATGCACTTTCATTGACATACTGTTTATATCTTGTATTTGAAATTTAGCTCTAACTGTTCTATTTTCATTATTTTAAAGTATCTTTGCTTCAATTTTCTCAAACCATTTGGACTTACGACCTTTCTGTAACCTGGCTCTTAGCAGTTTAAGTTTTCTCCATGTAATTAACTTGCAACCTTATTGATCAAGTAGCTATCTAATATAGTAGATATTATACTTTTTAATCTCACTACAGTATTTTAAAAATGTCTTTCTATCTAGTACTTCATGTATTGTTGGTCCATATCTGTGTACTTGCCATAGTTCATCATTTCTTCATAATATTATCACTTGTTTACTTGCTTTTGCCACAACTAGGCCCGCCAGATTGTGTTTTCGGATTTTTTCTAGCATTTCTATGTCTTCTAGCTATCATTTTTTGGCTACTAACCCTGCCAATAAAAAACCTTCTGCTATATGGAGTCTGGTAAAATTTCCAACTTGATCTTTACTATTTAATCATGCCTGAAGTTCAACAAGTTGTCAGGAGAAAACTTTATAATGCAATATCTTGCATCTTCCTATTCCAGATGTGATATCAGGTAATTACCTGCTATGGCTGGAAGCCTAATTTTATGCTTGATTAACTTCACTATTGGCTGATAGATTCTTGTGAGGCCAACATGTGAAACCTTGGTTGTCTGTAACATATATGCAAGTTTTGGTATAA
This sequence comes from Dentiscutata heterogama, assembly GCA_910591775.1. Classification (NCBI taxonomy): domain Eukaryota; kingdom Fungi; phylum Glomeromycota; class Glomeromycetes; order Diversisporales; family Gigasporaceae; genus Dentiscutata; species Dentiscutata heterogama. The sequence goes on along the minus strand of CAJVPU010000134.1, from coordinate 7,983 downwards.
TATACATATTGTTTATATATATAAGCTGACTAATTGAAAAGTTCTTGGCTTGCATTGTTTTAGTAAAGTGCCTTACTATGCCTTTGATTTCTTTACTACCAATTTCTCATTGACTTTTGTACTTAGCCAGACCCCAAGGAGTTTTGTTAAATCACTTTTACTAACTACTTCAAGTAGATATCCATCAATTCTAATATTTTTCTCCTTTTTGTTCAACTGCAAGTTCAGTACTAGTAGCTTTGACTTCTGGCTATTTATCTGTATATCATTAAACTTGAAAAAATGTTGGGCAATTTCAAGTATTTTCTCTATTTGCTTTTTATTTGCCCCTAACCATATCATGTTGTTGGCAAAAGCAACTGCTGCTTGTCTTATCACCACCTTTCTGATTTTGTTTTCTCTTATATCTAGTAGTTCCTTCTCTTCTATCTTGTATCCTAACTCAGAGTCATCTTGAATTCTGTATAGCAGTAGATCATAAAAAATTCTCTATATTAGCGGAGAGATTGTCTCTTCCTGCTCTATACCATCTCCTGCCTCAAACTCTTCTGTTAACCCAAATGCTATAATTATTTTAATCTGCCTTTTGTTAAATAGCTCTGTGATAAAATCAATAACTTGAACAGGTAGCTTTATTCTTGTGAGTACAAGCTTGAGTGTTTTAATTAACACTGAGTTATAGGCATTTTTCACATCTTGCAGCATTACTCATAGCTCTTTTTTACTTTTTTTAACATCTTCTATAACCATATTGACTAAGTTAATTATACTATCTATTGAGCAGCCAGGCAGCCTGGCAAAGTTCAGGTCTTTGAGCACTTCTTTTTCTACTAATATACTTGCAATTTGCTATGTAACTACATATGTTAAACATTTTCTAAAGGTTTCTAGTAATGCAATTGGCCTAATATTGTTCAGTTGATATTCCCAGTTTTCATTTTTTGGATTCCTCTTTGTTATTTAACTTTTCTTTTTTCTCTTTCATTTATGTTTTGTTTTTTTTTACTTTTTTTGATAAGTATAGATAGCTATATTATCGAGATTTAGGTGGGAAAAGTCTTAAAGAAAGGCTTAGGCTTTCTAACAAAGCCTCTAGTTTTGTATATTTTTTACAGACTAGTTCAGCAGATCCCACATGATAATGTTTCCTGTTAAATATATCGAGTAATATCAAATTTAAAGATTAAGGAATTAATATTGTAACTTTGTTATAATAAAAACTTAATAAAAGCTCTTAGCGAGACTGTCTAAGTTTAAAAAAAAATATATATTTGCCAAAACAAATCAAATATAATCATATTTGAATTTGATTTGATTTGAAATTTTTGTATTTGAATTTGATTTGAGTTCAAATATTTGATCAATCAAATCAAATCAAATTGCAGAACTTATTTAAAAGTATTATATTTTTATATACAATTAAGAATTTAGTATTTGTATAATATTTATATTGATTACTTAATCTTAAATTATGTAATATAAGGTTTTTGTTTTGAAAATCACCTTCTGATATTTCTGATTAGGCTAATTTAAACAAAATTAAATCTGTGTGTTTATATATAAATTTCTCTTTATATTTATTAATTTAATAGTTTATTGAATAAACTATTAGATTAATAAAGACAAAGAAGATTTATATATAAACAAAAACTAATACGCAGGTTTGATTTTGTCTAAATTAGGCTAATCAGAAATGTCAGAAAGTGATTTTTAAGGCAAAGACCCCATATATCAATTTTATTAAATCTATTATATCTGAAATTAATAACTTAATTAGATTGGCCAAAATAGAAAAATCATTCGATCAATTTTTATTAGATATTTCAGAAATTATGAAAGTAGCTATAAACTAACTTTAATTCTAGTCTAATCTTAATAATATTAACCAAATACTTTGTCTATAAAATGAGCTTTGGTAAAATAAACTTGTTGGTAAATAATTGTTAGTAAAATATAGTGTATACAAAGTAATTGTTAGTGAAATAATACAGTATGAATCTCTAGTCTGGTATAACTTTCTAGAGCTATTTTTTTAAAAGAATACAATTTTGTCAAAATTAAAAGTATTATATATAGCTAATATTAGCTAAATATTTAAAATAATCTTGAAGTATAGAATATGAAGCAAATATTTGGTTTATTTTGATTTGATATATGACAAATAAATGAGAGTACGAATTGAATATATAAAACAAAATATATTTTAGTGACATAGATATGAGTTTGTACTAAAATTAAATATACACTTATATATATATATAAATAATTAGGCTAGACCAGGCTGGGTCAGGTTTTAAACTTAACCCGACCAATAATATAATTTTTATTCAAGTTTGGGTCTGGGTTAAATTTAAGCAAGCCCAGGTTAGGCTCAAACAAACTAACCCAGCCTAGCCTATCTTTTACTCTAGTTAATATAAACAAGATTAATGCTCTTACAATATATCGTATTTAATATGAAACTACACTCTATACAACTTGATTCTCATTTTCTATTTTGTATAGAATATAATTTTTTTTTAGGCAAGTATTTATCTTTATAATAATACTTGTATGTTTTATAAGCTATAATATTATTTTCTTTTTCTGCTCTTACTATTTTTGTTTCAAAACCCATCTGCATTAAATAATATTTTAAGCACTTTTCAAGTAAATTAAAGAAAATAAAAGTTTGTTTACTATAGATTTCTTTAAAAGACTGTCTTCAGATTCATCATCAGAACCACTAATTTTGAATATACTATTAATATTTTTAACTAATGGCAATGCAACTGCTATTAAAGGTTCGAAAAGTAATATTAAACCAAAATTATTTTTTAAATAAAGAGTATAATCTACATAATAGTTATCAAAGCAATAATATATACTATTATTAATACTTTTAAATACTGGTAATGTATCTACTTTCAAATTTTTAAAAAGTAATACTAATCCAAAATTATCTTCTAAATAAATGGTATAATTTGCATAATAGCTATTAGAGAAAATATTTTCTGAATGAAAGGTATAATTTGCATAATAGTCACCAAAAAAATAATTTGAACCTTAAGCTTTAGTTATCTTGAAAACTAAAAAAAAAATTGTTGATTTAGTGTAGAACACAAAAAAAAGTAATTTAAAAAAAAGAATCGAAATAAAAAAAAGTAATTTAAAAAAAAATCGAAGTGAAGATGCTAGTAAAATAAAAAAGAAACTGTTGGGAGTAGAATATGAAAAAAAAATAAGAATTTAAAAAGTAAAAAAAAACTAGTAAAAAAAAAAATCATTAGAGTAGAGTATAAAAAAAAGTAATTTAAGAAAAAGAATAGAAGAAACGAAAAAAGACTAGTGAAATAAAAAAAAAATTTGTAAGATAATAAAAAATAATATAGTAAACCAAAAAAAGATAATTGTATAGAGTAAGAAAAAAGATTTGTATAAAAAATTAACTACTATATAAGAAGAAAAGAAATATATGAAAAAGAAAAATACTTATTTGAAAAAACAAAACTATATACAAAAAAGAGCTATATAACAAAAGAACTGTGTAACAAAAAAAGAGCCATATAATAAAAAAGAGCTGCATAAAGAAAAAGAGCTATGTGAAAGCTGTATAAAAATAAGAAAGAGCTATATAAAGAAATAAGCTATATAAACAAAAAGAAAAACTATATTAAGCAAAAAAAAATATCTAAAGAAAGAAAACTATCTAATAAAAGAAACATATTAAGCAAAAAAAAAAAAAAAAACACATGAAGCAAGAAAGAAAAAAATCTAAAAGAAAATAAACTATATTAAGTAAAAAAAGGTATTGTTTAAAAAACTGGCTAAAAGACAAAAGTTGTAAATAATAAAATGAAAGTAGGTATATATAGTATGTTTTATTTACTAAGTAGCTAATTAATCATACTAGATTATATATAGGGTAGATACCAATATCCATTAGTATAATATTAATATTTATTTATTTATTTATTTATTTTTTTTTTTTTTAATATTAAGGTGACCACTTAGGTCCCCGGCACTAAGCTTTATTCAGATAAATATGATATTACATCAATTTCACGAGGATACAACTAGCCACACGTGTACTTTTGATACCTAATTTAAGTAGTCCGCCTGGGTTCTACACTAGCCGCCATACCTGCAACCTAACTAGGAGATTACCTATTTAAGCTCTCTGATTATTACTAATGAGAGTACGACTAGCCATACATGCAACTTTTGGTTGCCTATTTAAGTAGTCTGCCCTAGGTTCCACACTAGCTGCCATACCTGCACCCAACTATGGGGGATACCCATTTAAATCCTCTGGCTCCATTTCTGTAACATGCTTTACCCTAACACCCCAAGGGATTAGCAATGCCGCATAGAGGCCCTAAGACTTTAGCCATATATAGGCATTTATCCTTGTGGTAAACCTAACAGAATAGTACATATCCCACACATGTACTCACCTGCATGTTCGGTAACTTTCCCCAACTAGTACATGTTGTGCTGCCACTACCAGGTCCGTATCTCAAGCTATCATTTTGGATACTGCCATAACCCGGTTCGTATCTCAAGCCACAACTTTCCTAATTAGTTCCCACTTACGTACTCCTGCCCTTGCAAGGTTCACAACAACCCCAGTACCTACGTTCCAACTTCCTTCTTTCTCGGATTCCTTACCGGTCCCTCCCTTACAATTACATCCTTTATCGCTAGCAAAGGAGTTGGATTGAAGTCTTGCGGCTTCAACGATGCTAATTGTTTTATTAATCAGTAAATCATCCAATTCTGAAAATTCTTTTGGTCCAAGTGGCACAACTTTACCAGCTAGAAATGCATTCTTTAAAACGCCAAATCGACATACAAGATGATACCTGTTATTTGGAAGTACTCAAAATATTTTACAGGGGAGTGCACAACGATCACTAGGTCCATGATCAATCTTAGCAATTTGAATTTTTACCAAATCGCTGACTTTATAAACATGTTCATGGATTTTATATCTTGTATGCATCTGATTTTCCATTTTAGAATAGTAGTTTTCAAGATTCTTATTAGCAACTTGGTGATAAATATTGTGCTGATAGGTTAGATCATTTGACATATCTTGAAGAGTATAAAGACAACACCTTTTGTTTGGAATAAAGTTATTTGAAATAGCTAATTCTGGGTTTTCCTATTTGTAAAAAATTTGAGTTAGAATTAATAAAATTTTATAATTATAAAAAAGATTACACAGCAATTCAAGATCTTGTCTCTCATTTGTTCCTGATTATCAGCCATGCCATCTTGCTCAGAAATTATTTAAGCGTTAGATGTTTCAATATCCTCATAATTAACAAAATGAGTTTGTTTATTAATATTATCCTTACTGGCACATTGCTTTATTGTGTAATCATCTTCTATGATATTAGAAAGTGGTATTGAAAATTGAGAACTTGGAATTATTAAAAGCCTATCGTCTAGTACAGCACTATCGTTAAATGTTTGAATTGATTCAGATACTTTATCTTGACTAACATTAACACTATTATATATTTAATATAATAAAAAACATTCCATAAGTTCGATTTGATAAATGTAATATTAATTTATCATTATATAGTTCGTTGCCCAAGATTCACTTACCCTTTCATCAATATAATAATTTTTTGTTCTCTCTTCGCTATTAGAATCAGAAAATTCATTTTCTGATTTAAATATGATAAATCGATGAGAATTAAATTTTAGAATAATAAAAAAAAAAAAAAAAAAAATTAAACTAACGCAATGCTCTTATATCCAAATCATGCCTTTCTCTGTTCTTATTATTTTCGTTTGCTTCTTCATATTCGAGTCTATGGTCATATCGCCAGGATGTTATATTAGGTCTGTTACAATTCATATCATTAAAATTGTTATGATCATAAAATACACTATCATAATTGTTTGCATTATAAAACATGTTATTATTATTGTTAGTATTATTAAACATGCTGTCATTATTGTTTGCATTATAAAGCATGTCGTGATTATTGATTGCACTATAAAATAGGCTGCCATTATTGTTTATTTCCAGATATCCAGAGTTATGATCATACTGTTGAAGCAATTCTTTGTAATTATTTGTATCATTAAAATCATCATAATCACTATTATCTACGTTTTCTGAATCTTCATCACCTTCAATTAGATTGGACAAATCCTCCTCTATATTAATATTATGCTTTTTCTATTCCTCAACTATATTAAAATAGCATAATGGATGCTGCCCAAAAGCCAATTCATATAGGTATGATTAGTAGGCCTAGAATGCTAAATATTCATTGCATTGCATAGATAACTATTGGAAGGCCAATACTCTAGTCCCTTCTCTTGTTATCCTCCATCCAGGTTGAGAGCACATTTTTTAAAGTTTTGTTGGAGCTCTTTACTGAACCCTGTGATTCAAGGTGGTGAGGACATCTATTAATAATATGAATGTCTTTCTACAAACTAAGAAGCTCATGAATTATTTGCGCGATAAACTCCTGTCCATTATCACTCTGTAAAATATAAGGAGGTCCAAACACTGTAAAAACAGAAAACAGAAATACAGTGACTTCTGATGCCTCTTTAATGTGCAATGGACATGTCTATGAAAATCTGGTGAAGTGGTCGTGGAGATGTGCAATATACCAGTATTCTTTATCTGGATATTTCTCAAATGAAACAAGGTTAACTTGTACACGCTATAAAAGCTTTTTTGATACAATGGTTTTTTTAACAATAGGTGCAAAAAAAACTTCTTCAGATACAACACTATGTACATTGAGCAACATATAGCTCTACAAATGATCTGGATACATAGGTATATTGATTGCTTATTACTTTATATGTTTTTTTTAAACCACAGTATTGGTGTATGCTACTATGAATTTTCTCAATAACCTCATAAAGATTTTGGAATGAACAAATAACGTGATCTGATTTTTTCTTATTTTGTATTTCTATAAGTTGAATTATAGAATTTTAGAATGTCTTAATATCATGTAAGTAAAAATTATTTTTTGCCCAATACTAATCTTTTGCATTACTATTAGAAGTGTTATTTAGATTTTTTAGAATACTAACAATTAAGTTATAATCCTTTTGGGTAATTATTACTTTTCTTTGCTGCATAGGTTTGCGATTTGATAAAAATTCTGATATGAGTTGATCAAAAGTAGCACGAGTAAGAAAAGGAAAATCTCCATTTGTATCTATAACATCAAATTTATTTTCTTAAGAAAACAGTGAAACTAAAAGTGTTGGTATTCCAAACTTTACACTATCGGGTAAGCTTTATTTTTATTTTTAAGTATTGTTTCAAACCTATATTTCAAACAAATAGTAAATTGATTTTATTGTTTATACTACGAGAAACTCTTGTAATTACATATTAATTATATTATTATTATGCATCGGGCATTAATTTAACAACTAAAAATAACCTCTGATCCAAGACTAAAACCTGTTTAAAGTAATTTTTTTATATGCAGTTTCTGCAACTAATATTATATATATAGTACAAACATGAATATCAATTATATCTCTAATCTGGGTAGCCTGTATAAGAATTCTAAATTAGGCTACCCTGATCCTGAATTTGGATAGCCAGATTCTGAATTGGGCAAATTTCTATTTAGCATAATATATATATTAGCAATCTTGATAAGCTTATATGACTTTGACTTAGATTTGAATATTTTTTATTGACTTTTTAGCTCCTTATAATTTATAGCTCTTTATTTTTATTTTAATAAATACAAGTATATAGATTGGTCATACTAGAGTTTTTAATACTTTATTATGATATTATTATATCTTTACTATTAAATATAGAAGATTGGAGAGTGTGGCGACTTAGTAAAATGGTGGAGTTGTCGCACTCCCAAACGGCAGGTCTAGAGTTCGAATCCCACGGACGACGATTTTGAAAAAAACTAGATCTGTATCAGTTAACGTTAAAGATTATTGGTTGGATCCAGATATCTGTAATCTTGGTCACACCAT
>CAJVPU010000133.1:0-23251 GCA_910591775.1 Dentiscutata heterogama | reverse complement strand
ATAGCACAGAAAAAAAACAGAGTAGAAGTAGAAAACCCTGTGGTCATTGAACTGGCTATTGAGAAGGATCAAAGATGATCTGAACAAAGTTCAAATATAATGCAATTATAATAGAATAATAATACAGTAAAGATAGCTAGTAGTTTAACCCTAAGAATAACGCAGAATACTGGTAATGATGGATTTACACTGGTAACAGGAAAGAAAGATAAAAGAATGAAAAAAGATACAGGGCTAAATAAAAAACATCACCTGTATGAGAAAGATAAAAGAAGCATAGGCATCAATCTTTGGGTAAATAAAATTCAGAAACTTTTTTTTTAACAAATTAAAAACAATTTTACTTTTAAATCCAATGTATAATAAGATTAAGATGGCAACATTGAATTTGAAAGGTCTGAACAACAGGCATAAATATCAAAAGACATTAACATTATTGAAATTATATAATATAGACATAATTTTGATTCAAGAAACTAACTTAAGAGAGTTCTCTATAAGAAACTTTATAGCACAACAATGGTCTTTAGATTCATGCTAGACCTCCAAAGTGGCAATATTAGCAGGAAAAAATTAAATTTGAAAAAGTTAAAGAATTGTACAATAGCAGGGTCTTGACAGCAGATTCGTATACAAACAATGATCGTATCTGATTACTAATGTATATATGCTACCAAACATCGAAGATTGAGTTATTTTTCTCAATAATTAGAGCCTCCAAGTAGATGATGAGGTGATTAATATTATAGATGGGGACTTTAATGTAAACCTGAATCCACACGAAAATAGAATTAGTAATGCAGAACTTCGTAGAGATCCATCACGTGATATTTTAAGAAAAAAGTAGAAAACTTTATAAATACTGCAGAGTTGGTTGGAGAAAAACCTTTCTTTACCTTCTATCAGAAAACTCATAGCAACAATACAATGGCAACAAGTTTGGACTATATATTCATTGATGCAAATTATGGGCATTTTTGCAAAGGCATCAATACACGGCCAGGAAATTCTGATCATCTTTTAGTAGAATGTGAATTTCAGTTTATACAAAATCCTAAAAAAAGCACCTTTGTGGAAATTCAGCAAAAGATGTTGGTCAAACATAAAAATTAAAAAGGAAATTGAAGAGGAATTAAGAAGTATTCAAGATATAACAAAATCAAACTATCATAAATGCGTAATTTAATCAATTATCAGATCATATAAAATATCAATCTCTCCTAAAAAAAGAATACAAAAAATTTATAAGAGTTTACTTGAAATAAACTCTAAAATAGCAGCAAATAATGAAGGTGAAGAGCCACAAGTAATTGTGGAAGAGCTATATACGCTGTTACAGGATAAAATTAGCTTGCTCGCAGATAAATAGCTGATTAGATCTAAAGTTAGATGGGTAGAAAATAGAGAAAAATTAACGAAATACTTTTTTATGCAGTATAAAATAAGACATGCAATGACTCCTACTAACAAGATCATAGATTCAGAAAACCCATCAGAGAAAGACCAAGTAGCTATTTTGCAATTTATTCGTAACTCATATGAACAACTCTACAAACTAGAAATAATTGATGAAACCACAGCAGATGAAATAACTCAAGATCTACCACCAGTCTTATTAGTACAAAATGATGCTTTAGCTAAACCAATAACCAAAGAAGAAATTCAAGAAGCAATCAATACCTTACCAAACAACAAAACACCAGGACTGGATGAACTTATATACAAATTTTATAAAGCAGCTGAAAAAGATATTCTTCTTATACTGGTTAAACTGTTTAACTATATACTTGATATAGGGAAAATGCTATCTTCCTAGAGTAAAAACATTATTATTTTAATCTCCAAAAAATCAGATGTTCTAAAAGAGCTAAATAACTGGAGACCAATTTCACTTACAAATAGCAATATTAAAATTTTTATGAATATCATTGCAAGGTGATTAAATCTAATATGCACAGACATTATTGATCAATACCAAAAAGAATTTATCACTGAAAGATTTATAATAGATACAGCACAAGATATTATTACTATAATGAGAAATTAGAATAATCAGTCAAAAAATCACTGGTTATTACTTATAGATTAACATAAAGCTTTTAATCATATTAATCATACCTTTTACAACTTGTACTTTAATGAATGAACTTTAGTGATAAATTTATAAGTGTGGTTAAAACCCTCTTCTCTACACAGCAAGCACATTATAGATACAGGGATGCTTTCAGAACCATTCAAAGTAGGAAGGGGTGTTCGTCAAGGAGACCCATTATCACCTCTTCTTTACATTCTGGCTGTGGAGCCCTTATTAAGGAATTTGATAAAAGACTACAAGGTATAAAATTAGGAGAGCATGTTTTTAAAGTCGCTGCATATGCAGATGATGTAACAATTGGCATTGGTTCTCACACGGACTAGCATATATTCACTGAATTAAGCAGAGCATATGTAGCTACTTTAAATACTCAGATTAATGAATCCAAATCAATCATAATACCTCTTACAGATAATGCTCTAAAATCAGAGTTACTGGCGGGTACAATTTTAAGAAGATCACAAAAGACGAATCAGTCATGATTTTAGGTTATGAAATTGACAGAAAGGGAAAACCTGTGAAACATATTTGGGACAATATAATTCAGAAAATTAAAAAAAAAGCTAGATGATACAATTTAGCAAAATCTCTCATTTAAGGGCAAAATTTTACTCGCAAAATCACTGTTCATTTCTAAAATTTGGTATCTTGTATACCTTTTGCCTCTGAAACGAAAATAGCTAAATACTCTTAATAACTTAATTATGAATTGGATTAAAAATAAATCCAAAATACTCCCTAGATATGCCATATTTTAGCAAGGATATAATCAAGGAGGGTTAGCAGCTCTGGTGCTTAAAGATATCTTAGACTCTAAACTAATTACAACTTGGCTGTAGCTACTAACAGGCAACAGTTTATAGGCAAAGTTATAAAGGTCATTTATTACTTCACAAATACAAAGCAAGAGACGAATAATGATAAAAGCTGCATTAAATAATATACTAGTTAAGATGAAGGACTGGCCTGAAGAGTGGTAGCCATATATAAATGCATGGAAAAGACTTGATGGCAAAGTTAGCAGTGAAGGTACCTGGCTCTGGGGCCCAGAAGAAATCCAAATTGGAAATCAAGCAGGAGGAGTCTATTCAGTAAAAAAAAAGCTGTAAAATATTTGTGATCTAAATCTATAACATCCACTGCTTCACAAATTTATCAAATATATTAAACTGGTACAATTGGCAACAGACAAACTGACTTCAAACAAAAAAAAACATTTTTTGGAGGTTGATACATCAAGCTTTACCTTTAGGCTATCGGCTAGTACACTTCTCTGAAGAAGATAACAACGAATGCCCTGGATGCCCAGGGAATATACAAACTTTAGAACACTTCGCCATCGATTGTAGAATGAGTCAGATAATATGGAACAAAACTTATAAATTTTTAAAGATTTTGCTAATTGATAGACCACCCTCAACTATAGAGGAAATATTCTTGGCATTAAACATAATGGAGCCCCAAAAATGCAAGACTGCAATTTGGATGCACATACATGGCATTTACGAGATATGGTATTGGTACACACAAGTTAAATAGGGGCAAAAGGTAATACCTGAAGTGGTAATACCCATAATTGTACGAAATAGATTGATTAAAGAATTAAAAGTGTTCGATTCACTTCAGAAAAGAAAAGGAAGCAAAGAAGAAATAACCAAGTTTCTTAATCTCGATCTAATTAAAAAAAAATTATGGCCATGTGATTAAGGGGTCAATATGTCGAATAATGACCATTGTTACTGTATTATTAGAAATTATGTAATTTTATGAATAATTTAATAAATTGTATGCCAATGGCGTCCCTAGGCTTCATGCCAAGGGTTTTCAAAAAAAAAAATTGGAGAATACTGTTAAAAAAAAAGAAGTTTTTATTGTTTGGTTAACAAAACAAAAGACTAATATAATAATATATATTATACTAGAAAAATTAGGTTTAAAGAGAATCTTTGGAAATGTTTGGTGACAATTTGTAAAAATTAGTAATTTGAAGAAATATTGAAGAGCACAATAAAAAAAAAAAATTAAAATAAAATAAAAAAAGACAATTATACATAGCAAAAATATTTTGTACTTGGATTCTAAATTGCATAAATTGTGACAGAATTTTAATCTGTTAATTTGTTGGAGAATTTTGAGTCAACTTAATAAGTACTGGTATATTGATTTAAAATTGACTTGAATTAATTAATAATTGTGTGGCTGATGCTGAAAATTTGACTTATTTTATTATAAAATTTTAAAAAATTTTTGGGCCTTCTCGTTAGGGGGTTTTTTAGGGATAGGTTAGGTTTTAGAGTTAGTGTTATTAATAAAAGGTATATGTAAATTTTAGTAGGTATTATAGATTTAAACGGGGACCCTAAATTTCAGCATCAGCATCAGCCGCGACAATAATTTTTATTCATATCAGCTGATTTTGTTTTGACCCCCAAATCAGCCATTATAATTGAGGATTTACAAAAAGTTTTACGTTTAAAATTTTTACAAAGCAAATTTTTATAAAAACAGCCTTTTAAACAAACTTTGTACTTCTAATTAAGCAGGTAGAAAATTACGAGATATACATGTTTAATTATAGGCCAAAAATAGGTTTAAAAGGCCATTTTTAAAAAACTTGCTTCCGAATTCACCCTTGGTAGTTATCAACCAATCAAACAATGATGAGCCAATCCTTAAATATCGAGTATATCAACAAACAGTAAAGTACGTCTATCTACTGCTTAGCATAGCTGTTTATTTATTTTTATTTTTTTGTTTTTTATCTTATCTATGCGCTAAAAAAGCACTTTAATTAGTTGTATGAGTGCTTCGTTTTGTTACCTTTTCGACGTTACTTAGAAGCAAAAAATTTGTGTAACTTTTGATCTAAAAAAAGGGCTGAAAATCAAAATCAGCCGATATGTATAGAATGAAGTAAGTTGGCTTGAAATTACACATAAGGAAATTAAAGTTTTTTAGAGCCTAAATGAATTGATCTTTCTTCATAAGCAAAATGCATTACAGGTTTAATTAATATCTTTGTCCCAATAACGATCTTTAGCGGTTTCGATAGTTGTATTTGATGAATCTTGAAGAAATTTAATACGGGAAATCATAATATTCTTGTATAATAAGGATTTGCATTATGAATTTCTTGCAGCTCGATCGTTTAAAAATTTTACGATATAGAGCGATTTGACGAATAAGAATTTCAATCTCTCTCTCTCTTTTATAAAATATGGCGGCTTATGCTGAAAATTTAAATTATTTTTATTGAAATTATAAAGTTTTAAAGGACTTTTTTAGGATGTTTTCTTTTTGTTTAAGGTTATTAATAAAAGAGTATAGATGGATTTTAGTAGGCATTATAGATTTTTAAATAGAGACCCAGAACTCAGCATAAACCGACACATAAATTATTTTTGTTGATTAATAATGATTAATTTAAATCCATTTAAATTGCAAGCAATGTCTATCAAATTTTACTATGCTCATCTAACAGGATATACTATACTGATTTAGTATATATATTCATGTAAATAAGGAGGCATCCACAATTCTGTAATATTATAGGAATCTTAAAGATGATACAAAATAATACCATATGGTATTATCATCACGGTCCCTATTTCTATACAAACTTTACTGTAAATTATGGATACCGCCTAATTATTATTTATTATCTATATATTGAAAATTTGATGTCTGTGGCTAGTTCTTTTATACAGTATTTGTTAATGTTCGAGAGGAGTCTAATTTATGCATCAGATTGAAAATGCTATATTAATGGGCTGCTGAATGTGGCGAATGTATACTGGTAATTGTCGGCATTCTGCGAGTTCTGTCAATATAAAGCTAGTTATCTGGCTGAATATTGGCAGAATATTGACAAAAATCAGTATACATTCAGCACACTCAGCAGCACATTACTAGTGTAACGAAGACAAAACAATAAAATATTATAGTAGTTGAATTCTTTACAATTGATTATTTCAAAATTATAGATTCGTTTAGTTCACACACCGAAAGTTTAATATCAAATAAAATGACAAAATTTTTTGGAATCCTAAACCAGCAAAATAATAATGATTGATTTTGAACATCGTAAATCAGTAAATTAATTTCATTTAATGCAATATATTTAATTCAAATTTTGAAAATAAATCTTTATATTTCCACGAAGCCAAATATAAAATGGTTAAGACTATTAGCATAATAATGACAATTATAATCAACACCAAATTATCCCTCAAAAACAGTGCTTTGTGAAAAGAAGAATACTTCAAAATTGTGAAACAAGAAATTTTGCAATCTTAAGAGCAATGGTCTTGAGGTAATTCTCATCAATTAACGACGTCGAATTGTAGTCATGTTGAAGTTTGAGATATATTAGCTGTATATTTCTTTGACAAGTTATGATATCCTTAATGCTAAAAAGGCATATTTGCAAGGTTCATGTAGATTAGTCTTTATAGAATCCGTTTATGAGTGTTAATCTGTTGTCTTAACAAAATAATATAGGAGAGGTCAGTGACCATTTTGTTGATCAACTGATCTATGAGAAAGTAAAGCCACACAACAATGGTTCATTTTTTGTTTTACAGAACATCGATTTCAAATATTCGGTCAGTAGCCGGATTTTTTTTAATTTCCTGTTCACATCTAAGGTTATGCAAAGTTAATTTTTCGTTCTGCATAATATGAAATCAGAAAATTGTGTTGGCAGGCGAATTTTTTCTATCAATCCTATCAGATAATTCCGGAAAATAAAGTCTCATCGGATGATAACGATAACTTTATGAAAAAAAATTAAATGGAAAAATAGAATAATTGTCACAATTGGGGACTAAAAAAAAAAAAATTGAAAAAGTGACACCAGGTAATGCAAAACAAAAGTCAACTTTGCGTGGTTAATAGCTAAATTCATCAGGTATTAGATAGATGGTGCCCGTTATTTAGTAACTAGTAGTTGAGTTTAACTTTACAAACTACAATGCGGTGCACACTATGTAAATAATAGTCATATAATAAAATTATTAGTGAGGATTTTTACATAAATCTTGGTTTTTACGTAATAATTATTCGCTGAATTTAAATAGATACACAGCCTTAATGGCAGTCTAGTTTTGTCCTATATTTCATTCATCTATGGTGACAATTTTTAAAATGAAAACCGGATGATCAGTATCTTAAACTCAAGATGAGGGAACTGTAAAATTGGTTCTGTCAAAGTTAGAAGAGAAAAGCAAATTCTATATAGGTTAGAATAACTATCAATATTTGGGGTCTTTGCCGTGAAAATCAAGTATGGGACATTTGACTTACTATATTCCATAACTCGATTTTCAAGGCAAAGACCCATTTTATTTATAATAAGAAAAATAAGAAATATTTAATCATCCAATTTTGTGACAAATAAATCAATTCCAGGGATAGGTTTAGATAAACCAGTAAGTTTCTTTGTGAAAGTAAAGCCTTCAACTAATTTAAATTCAAAATTTCTAATAATTACGGATAAGATAGATTTAAGTTCTAAATTAGCCATTTTCATTCCTAAACAATTTTTTGGACCAGCACCAAAAGGTAAGAAATTATTATTTGATGTTTTTGATTTTATTTCTGGATCAAGCCACCGAGAAGGGTTAAAGTCTTCAGCATCATCACCCCAAATTAAGGGATCACGATGGATTGCATAAACAGGAATCGTCACTGTAGTATTCTAAAAGAAAATTTTAAAGTTATATTAACGCTATATTAATATTAAATAAGCTGAGCTATTTATTAAAAGTTATTCAGGAAAAATACCTTTGGAATAATGTATCCATTCATAATTTCATCTTTTAAACTGTAACGAAGAAGTGCAGGCACTTTAAATCATAAACAAAAGAATAGAATAAAATTATAGATGAATTGAATAAATATAATAATTTAAAATGTAAAGATATTAATTATACCAGGTGGAACGACCCTCAAAGTTTCTTTAAAAACACAATCTAAATATTTCAACTGTTCAATTTCAAATGTTGGGAAATGATTACGATTAGTAAATACGTCCAGCAATTCTTTACGAAGACGATCCTGAACATCAGAATGTTTTGCAAGAAAGTATAATGCCCAAGATAATGCAGTGCTAGTTGTTTCATGTCCAGCTACAAGCAATGTCATAACCTTTTAAATTTAATAATTATATAATTTAAATAAAATTTAATAAAATTATGTAAATTTTGATAATATAAATAAAGTTATACCTGGCTAAGTAATTCATTATCTGTTAATCGTTCATCAACAGGCAAGTTCTCATTAGTTTTTACCAATATAGACAATAAATCTTTTCCTTTAACAGGAGTATTCTTTTGTTTAACAACTAGTTTCTCGGAAACATTATTGAAAATTTTAATAGAATCAAAATATTGGTTATTATAATTGTTTGGAAATTTCCTGATAAACGGAAAAAGGTCGACAAGAGCCATATATAAAGGCGAAAAATTTTGACCAACTGCTAATCTATATGCTTGAGCTAATTCAGAGTCTGAAGTAGTAGAATTAAATTCGTAATTAAATCCTATCAATTAAATGGTTGATTACATTACTATTACTTTTACGATTACGACATTGTAAATTTAACGTATAGAAGAATACGAACTAATGCATACCAACAAGACCAATAATATCTAAAGTTATTTTTGGAATTAATTCAGTGATAGTTATTCTTTCTTCTTTCTTATTACCAATTTGCTTCATCCACATATCTTTTAATTTATGACCAGCTTGAACGAATGTTGGAGTCATTTCCTTAAAATTAAGTCATAATTATTAAATATAATCATGATTATTAATCTTTTTAACAGGTAAAGTTGGTAATTATAAAAGAATACCTTGACGTTAGCAAAAGCGAATGAAGGATTCATCATTTTCCTTTGTCGTTTATGGGATTCTCCATTAGCAATTAAAATACCATCACCAAAAATTTCCTTTACTATAGTATTATTTAAGAACTTCTTTGAATAATCATAAGAATGATTTACTAGTACTTGTTGGACAAGTTTCGGATCGGCAATCAATACATAAGGTTTGTTAAATAAAACATGATATCGAACTATCCCACCATATTGTTTTATTAAGTGAACAAATACTTCACCTAACCCTTTATTTAAAAAAGAGGCGTAATGCCCAAGAATGAAATTGCTAACAGGTTGACCAGGGATTTTACGTAATGGCGACAAATATAAAGGATAAATGTAACACTTGTATAATACGAAGCCAAAAAATGCAGCAACTACAATTAAGTATTGATTCATTTTTGAATATAGGAAGTCAGGATAGATGAATATACTAACATACGTACCATTTTTTCCCCATCATTTTATATTTAACTGACTTTATTGTTCCTTTGCATAAATAATTATTATAAATTAATATAAATTTACTATGCCAATACTGATTTGGCCTAGAGTGGACTGAAATATGCATATATGTGCATATAGGTCATATGAATGCCGCCAAGAAAAAACCTACAAGTCGTACTTTTTGAATATTAGTTTTAATAAAAATATCTTAAAGCAAGTAATTTAATACCTATGTATAATTTTAATATTATTTGAAATCATATATTAAGAATATTAGGTACTAAATTGCCTGATTTTAAGATATTTTTATTAAAAGTTAATATTTAAAAAGTAGAACTTGTGGGTTTTCGCTTGGCGGCTCATATATTTTTCGACGTCATATGTGTACATACGAGACAAAACTGCATCAAAAATCAAAATGGATTTTGAAACCATAATTATATACAAAAAGCTGATTAATGAAGATTTTTATATAGAACATAGATCTGGGTTTTAACAAAATGATTATTCGCGAATTTAGATAGATGTATAGCCTTAATGGTTGTATAGTTTTGTAAAGTCTCATATTTCATCTATACAGTCGGAATCATAAGTATCCCACCCACGTAATGTGGCGCAGTAAACGGATAAGTAAAAAAATTTTAAATATTTGACAAAACATGATACTCAATGCAATATATAATCGCCATTATTAGCAATTACAGATTCCACACGCTCATTCATACTCTTCACTAATCTTACTGCCAGATCATTTGGCAATTTGTTCCATTCCTTTACTAACAAACTTTTTAACCCCTTGATTGATCAGATTTTATTTTTTGCGAGCTTGATTTTCATAAGTCCCTAGATATTTCTATCGGATTTAGGTCTGGGGACATCGAAGGCCACGGAAGCACATTAATACCACTTTCCTTCTTCCAATTTTTGCATAATTTGGAATGGTGCTTTGGATCATTGTCTTCCTGAAGTATCCATTTTATAAAACTATTACCAAAAATTTTATCAACAGAAGACAGAAGCCTATTCTCATACACAGTGATCATAAAATTCACATTCAAGCTTCTTTGAAAAAAAAACAACTCACCAAACCCAGAGGCTGAAAAACAGCCTCATACATGGACTTTTGTGGGATGCTTCACCGTTCGAAAGACACTACGCCTTCTAGCAAATTGCCACACTTTTTTTGGTCAGTGTTTCAGGTGAAAAGTACTTTTGTCTAAAAAAACTACATTATCTGATGTAAAGTTTCTATGTTTTTTTGCCCACTCCAACCTTTTTTTTATATGCTTTTCAGTTAGAAGGGGCTTTGAAAGTTGAGGTTCATATATGCTACCTTGTTCATGAAGACGGCAGTGAATTGTGGTTAGGCTGATTTCAACATTTCTCTTCTTCATATCTTTGCATATTTGTATGGCAATTATATTTTCATTTTTTTTTGCAAGCTCAAAAATCTTTTGATCTTGCTTTGTAGTGGTGATTCTTCTACAGCTTGACTTTGGCTGATTACTCAAGTCCTTGGTTAAAGACCACCTGCCAACCCAATATTGTACCATTTTTTTTATTATAATGAATCTCCTTTGCTGTTGTAGCTAACCCAAGCTTCAAGCCTTTAGTGTAAGTATGCAAAAAAAACGATCTCATAACATTTGTATAAAGGAAGAGACATTCATTGAATTGCCAAAAATTTATTGATCATTTAATGCAAGATGTGAATTATTAATAAACCTAAAAAAAGTAAATATGATTAATATTTATATAGTATTACGTAATTAGAAAATTTCAAGTTATTATATGTGATCTACAGAAACTTAGCTAGGGTGGAATACTTATAATTCTGACTGTAAATAATTGTAAACTCATGCAATATACAGTAAAATTCAATATAAAATAGTATTAGAACCTGTCACTAAATGACTAACTATATAATAAGAAATGGTACTGCAAAAAGAAAACTGCCATTTGGTTTCATAAATTTAAAAATCAGATAAATTTTCTTTAGCAGCCCAAAAGACCACATTCTATACAAAGTTGCAATGGTTGTTATTTTGCAGATTGATTCTTTGGAGTTTAACCAAAATTATGCAAAAGCAAAATATATGCATAGTTTGCTATTTTATTTTGTATCTCATATGCTTTGCATTATTAAGGAAAAAAGGCATAAAATATACATGAGTCCAATGTGATTATGAAAGAGGTGTTTGACAAGTGAAATTCTAATGCAAAAAGTTCAAAATATTCTGAAGATTTCGCATAATTGAATAAGAAATCGCATAATTCTGGACACCCTAGTTTTTGGTAGCCCATCACGTGATTCACATATTTTTAAATAACAAATGTTAGTCAGAACAACTAAATAAATTAAAACAGGTTACTATTTTGGTAATTAGCACCAATACAATATTAATATAGGTCACTCATGCTTATATATCAACTGAATAAACAATAAATTCTCTAAATTTTAATATTTGAAGCTTTTAAAGCAAATAATAATACCTTGGTTTGAATGTAATAATTTTTTAATGTTTAGCCAAACTATAATAAATACTGTTATTCTATTTTTCACACATTTAAGTTTAAAAGCTTCTCAGTAAAGAAGATCTAAAATAAAAGGTTTTGGATAGATGTTTTTTCATATTTGACAGATAATGAAGTTATAACAAAAATTTAAATATTAAAGTAGGAGCAGACAACTAAAGTTGTTTTAGCAGCTAGTTAAAAGAATTTTTTTATTTGGTTTTTATTTTTAAGTGACCAGCTAAGATTACTAAATAGAAAGAGTATGTTCAAACATTTGATTTCTAAAATAATAACTCAACCACCTCCATTACCAAAAAAAAATTTTTTATACACATGTGCCTCAAGTAACAAATAAAAAAGATCTTGATAGAAACAGATCCTTAAATTCAGATTTCCAGATTATAAACTCATCAATGAGCTTAAAACCTTACTGAAATAATTAAGTAAAGAAATAGTCACAGAAGTTATGGTTATTCACTACAATAAATTTTGTGAATTCATATTCTTATTTTATTTTACAAAATTTATGCTTTACTTTTACAAGCCAAGCTTTGACAGACAAGAATTATTATTGCAACAAATGTCATTATCTGTTAAATATGTGGAGTAAGAACAATTATACATATATTAATGCAAAATGAAGCTTGTATATCAAAGATATGTAGTTGATATAGAATATTCAGAATATTAGAAAATCAGAAACATATAAATATAAGAATTGCAACATAGAAATAAATAGAGATGTCAATTGTACCCAAGAGATATTCTTTCTGAATTTTATTGAAGCCATGATATTGTTACAAAACATCTTTATAAAAGCTTTACTTAGTATAGTCAGACCTCTCTAAATGCATTGCAACGGGACTATATGTAAAAAATGAGTCAACTACGCATTTAGAGAGGTACTGCATTTAGAGAGGTAAAAATCTATAAGTGTTATATTAGTTGGGCCCAAGAGAAGGCCTGCATTTAGAGAGGTTTTTTATAGGCGTGCATTTAGGGAGGGTACATTTAGGGAGGCTGACTGTAATATTTAGTATTGATTATTATTAATATGTTAGAATTTATCTACTTTAAAACAAGTTCAAATATTTAATCTGAAATTTAAATATATATACTAAGATCATAATTTCATTAACTGTAATAAAAAATATTTGCCATCTCTGCCAATAAGATAAAAAAAGTATTGGTAAAAATAATACAGTAATAGCACTAGTTATGTCAAGAATGATGCTTTAATATATTGCTATTTAATTAATTGAGAGGTATAACTCTAGCAAACATGTTTTACAATAAATAGTAAAGATCTTTTAAACTATTTTCTTTCATTTAATTCAAAAAGACCTCTAAAGAATGTCATACATAATAAACAGATCTTTTAACAAAAAAATTACTAGCAACTAGTATATTAAAAGAAAAATTAATAAAACACTTTTCTGTTATAGAAAATTTATAATTTTTTTTTTTTTTAAATCATGCATATGATAATGAAAGATTCTTATTAATTTCCTTCTCTATATATATTCTTTAATCTATCTAACACTAATTTATATTAATAATTAAACTTTATAACAAAAATTGCAATAATTTCCTAAAAATAAATTTTTTAAAATGCCTTTATCATATAGTAAAAACTTAAAATAATGTATAATATTTCTTTGACGTGATGGCTATTAAAAAAATAGATTGCAGAAATTTTTTATGTTAGTAAAGATCTAACATACAAAGTATAGTTAAATCTTTTTATAGTTACCTCTTATATAAGCATATTTTCTTTATATGCATATTTTTTAAAAAACAACCTATTATTAAAAATAATAAATTTAATCTCTATAACTATTACATTCTCTACAATTATATATTTTTGTATTCCAAATAAGTAATAATAAAAAGGTTTAACTATATAATAAATAGGAAACTGTAATTAATTTCTAGAAGCAAATTTCTAAGTAATACAAGACTTTTAACTATAATAACATGAATACAAGTATTTATATTTATATTACTATATAAAAATAATATATACTATATATATTTATTTATTTAAACTTAAACTTTATAAATTTACAGATATTATAAAGTATAATTTAAGAATATACTAACTAGTATCTTGATAAAATAGTTTAAAAAATAGAAGTTCAAAGTTGCAAAGTGTTTTTGTTTCTACACTTTGGTGATTATTAACATATTGTAGAATAATATGGGGTAGCATTAATAGAAAAGTGACAAATCATTTTTAGTGCAATTTTTTTAATTTTTAAATTAAAATATCCCAACAACTAACTAATCAATTTGCTAAATTTTTTTTTATTTAAATTTTAAAATTATATAGAATTAAAATAAAAAAAAATTATAAAATTTATTAAGATAATTGCTAAAATATTTAAACTTAAAGTCAAGAAAACTTTCACTTAGAAAAAATTTGTTCATTTTTTATTTACTTTACTTTATATATAAAAATGTTTTTATTTTTATTTTTTTATTTATATAATTAATTTATAATATTATTAATTATTATATTTTAATTTAGTTAATTAAAATTGCTAAAAAATATAATAAATTACTTCATAGTGTCTTCATGGTATATATTGCTACTCAATATTAATATAAATAGCTAATTATTTTAGATAAATTAGCTAAAGATAAAAAAACAATTACTTGAAGTTATAATTACTTAAATATTAATATACAAGCTATAAAAAGAGTAGTATTTGTTTATAGTAGATATTATACAATTTTATTAGCTCTTATATTAGATAATATTATTGCTATAAATATTATAGAAGGTAGCTATACAAAAGAAAATATTAAAAAAACTTGTTATTTTTCAAATAGTAAGTATATATATAATAATTTTTATTACTATTATTAATAATAAATATATTATACAACTCTTCCTGATAATCTCTCAGATCAACTTTTCAAAACTAAAATTTTTAACAAAAACAGTAAAACAATGTTAGAAAAGAAAGATATAAAACTAACAAATACTATAAACTGTGCTTATTATTTATATTTATTATTTAGAAATTGTTCTATACACTATCTGCTAATAAGTTTAGAGCTTATCACTCATTATAAGAACAGTACTTGTTATTTAGAAGTAGTTCTTATACACTACTTGCTAACAAGTTTAGAGTTTATCACTTACTGAAAAGAATATTAGCAGTGCACTTAGATCTACTTGTTCTACTACTTTTGAAGAAATATATACTCTTCTTGAAGAAAAATTCTAGATCTATACTCTTCACAATTACTCACTTGCTTTTTTAACAAAATTTTCATAAAAAGTGGGCAAAACAGCTTACTCTATCAAAAAATTACCATTTATGAACCAGTAGATTGCAACCACATATGTTGTTAGATAAACAAACATGTTACTACTCTATGTAATTTACCAAGAACCAAGCATTACATAGCAACTGAAGGCAGGCATATAGTTGAAAAGTAGTTGTACTCTTGATTTTAATTTGCATTTAGAGATATATAAATATTGTATTTGCTATATAATTTTTTTTTAAGCCCAGCATGAATTATAATAATGCAATCTGTATATAGGCTTTTTTACTTTTTGCCTCTCACTACTTGTATAAAGTGATATTCTTTTTTTTTTGTTGGCCTGTTTTGGGCTTAACTCTTTATATTCTTTTTTAAACAGTTATTTATTTACCTTTTTTTTCTTTTATATTTACACTCTTTCTTTTTGTTTGTTTTTTGTTTTTCTTTTATAATACTTCTTTTTCTTTGTGATATATATTTTGTACATTTAATACAAAATTTTTTTTTTCTTTTGCTTTTAGTAGAAAAAAGATTAAAGGATTTAAACTTAAAATAGGCTAACAGTCTTTCAAGTCTTTAGATTTTGATATAACTGATTATAGCTAGATATATATTATATAGCTAGATGATACTAAGCTTGTAATTTCAAATATATAGTCCAGTTTCAAAAAAAGATTTGTCCTTTATGAAATTATTATAATAAATTAGTATTTGAGCTTTGGTAAAACTATCAAAGGTTTAAAAAATAATAATTATAATAAATATATTATTAGAATTAGTAGTTTTTTATAATACTACAGAAGCAGTTCAGAAATGAGAATTTAGATAACAAAGATCTTTGGACAAACAGATTTACTAACTAGGCTGCTGGAATTACTAGAGTCACACTAGATATATATTCACTAGTTACTTTAGTAACTAGGGTCTAGTAGAAAATTCTAGAATAAAATTCTAACAGAAAAAGACTTGGATTATAAAAGCTTGTATTAAAATTGAGAAATCTTCAGATCTGAGATAAGAACACTAGGGTTTGTGCAAACCAATTTCTCTGGGCTATCTAAATTGGAAAACTAAAGACCAAAGTATAGAGTTTGAATATAAATACTTGGGTTATAAAATAAGAAAAGAGAAGTAAGTAATAAAAATACTAATTAAAAAGATTGTGCTTAAGATATAGATTGTGTTATAGCAGCACTCTAAAAAGTGGCATAGGATACAAACACAATAGCAACAGAGAATATGTACTAATTGAAATAAATATTACTGAATGAGCATATACTATATATGGAATATAATATGTAGTATCAGATCTATCTCAAAAATTAGCCAAAAGGAGTTTTAAAATAGATGCTAAAAACTAAAGATATCACAAAATTAATATATAAATAGTAAGTAATATCCAGATTAGATATGAGAGTTTTAGGTTATAACTAGAAAGTTTAAATAAATAACTTTATAATTAGGTTGCAGGTATAGCAAATATTTTAGAACCTTTGGGTGAACTACTTAAATTAGATACCAAAAGTGTATATATAGCTAGTTGTACTTTCATTATAATTGTAATAAGTTTCAAATACTTAATAAAATAGTTTCTAGCCAAAAAGATTATCTAAACAGTAAAAAAATAAATAAATAAATATATTATTTTGTTTATATAGTTATTTTAAATAAATTTATATTTCTATATACAAAGTATTTTAACTTTAGATAATATATATATTTATTCTTATGATAAATTACTTAAATATTTGAGTATATTTAGTATATTTGTAAAATTTTTTCTATCACATTCACTAGAGTTAAACTTAATAAAACTGGAGTTTTAAATTATAAAAATTATTTAAAACATTATTACTTTTGACATCAATTTCATATAAAAGAATATTTAATTTCATACAAAATAACATTTAATTTTGTACAAAGTGACATTCAATTTCATACAAAATGATATTTAAATTCATACAAAGTGATATTCAAATCTATACAAAATAATAATTAAAATAAGTTTGATTTAATCAAGATATCTCATGATATAGAGGTCCAATATAGAAGTTTTTAGTGCTATTCAAATCTTCTTAATAAGATGATTTAAATGATACCAAAAATATCTATATTGAACTACTATATTACAAGGTATTGTGATTTAGTCAACTTTATTTTAATTGTCATTTGATAGATTTAAATGTTACTTTGTATGAATTTAAGGGTAGGGTGAATGTAGATCATTTCTTATATAAGTAGATCAACCAAAAAAATTTTACACAAAAATTGAACACAAGTTATATATAAAAGTTTATAAAAATATAATCAATTTTCATAAAAGTTTTGGGATAGATATATTAAACCTTTTTAATTCTAACTATAATATTTTGAACTTCTGTTTCATTTAAAAAAAAACATACTTGACCAAAATTTGCTTAGGTTATACATAAAAAATTTGTTTTATCCGTTTTCTAGAATTACAAAAATACTAAATGTGATTGGTCAGATGAGAAAGTTATATATACATTTCGCCAAACTTTTCTAAGTGAACCTCTATAAGTACACATCCTCTCTAAATACATACTCAAGTGCCAGTTCAAATATATAATTGACTCTATAAATTCATTTTTCTTATTATTCACCATATGCATACTATTAACAAGGGCATATACTTAGAAAGGTCTGATTGAGAATCATTAGGCCAGTATGATATTCTTACTAAGTCTCTTTCTACCATTTTACCTTCTTAGCCATGTTGATTAGACCAATTCTTGAAAAATTAGAAACATATTTTACAATTGCTTTTGCCTTTTCTTCTACTATTCAAGAAGTTATAGTGGTGTTTTTCAAGATGCTTTGCTAAATACTTTGCTCTTTCTTTCCCTGATCTAAGTTAATCAGGCAGAAGATTCACGATATAATAGTTATTACTTTTATTTTTCCTGTTTTGAATGAACAATAAAAATAATATTGTAATGTGCTATCATTGATAATACTAATTAAATTTCATTATTATAGTATTGTATCTTTATATTTGATTAGCACAAGTGGCACAAGTTTATTTACCCTTTGGATAGCATCAAGATCTTTGTTTTTGCATACCTCATTATGATTTTTTTTTTGGCCTTTTAAAATATTTGAGTATTACCAAAAATTCACTGAACTAAATAACTAATAGAATTTTTAACCTGTCCTTCATTATTATTACAGAATTGGCATGGAAGAGAATGATAAATTTTAGGCATCAAAATTTTTAAAATTAGAAGTTATAATTTTTAAAATTAGAACATTACTTGGAAATACATAACTTTTAATAAGGTATTCAAGAGAATATTTTTATTTTCTCACATGATTTTTATTCAGTGGGTATTTGACAAATAACTAATTCATTCTAATTTTGTGATTATAATTATTTGAACATCTAAATCAATAATTAGCCTAGTACAGTGAAACCTCTCTAAGTGCACACACCCTGAACCAGAATTTAATGACATGTACTAAGAACAATAAAAAAAGTGCATTTATGAAGGTCATGTATAGTGATTATACCCATCAAAAAATCTTTACTAGGTAATTTATTATAGCTATAATAAAAATATCTACCTGGTACAATCTCTAGTTATGTATGTATTTGGGCCAGAATTTGTATATACATTAGAGAGTGTATATATTTGAGATATTATCTTGGATTAATCGTTGTCTATCGATATATAATATTATAAAAATATCTTATAAATTTAATTTATTTCTTAGAGAAAGTAGATTATAGAGAATATGCTTAAAAAAGTTTCACTGTATCGATCTTTAAGGGTTAATTAAGATCATAGTCACTTTGTAAAATAAGATCTAAAATTTTCTCAAGATATATATTAACCAAATCATTAAAGAATCATCTAGAAATAAAAAGATATTTTTTAATTGATTTTCTAGAGAAAAATCTTAAAATAAAATAGTTTATTAAAATAAAAATAGCTTTAAATATATTTCTGTATTTTGTTATAATCACTTAATTTTTAAATTTATTTGACTTGATTAATAATAATGATAATGATTATAATAATAATCATCATAAGTATATTACTATCATCATAAATAATTACCAACATTTTTCACTAAAAATGTTCAAGTATAAAATTTAGTATTCCAAATATATAAAGAAATAAAAATTTTAAAACATTATATAGACTCTATAACCTTCAATTTCTTAATAATTTCTTACAAGTGAAGGTTCTTGGCTACATTAAATAAATAATCTTGAGTTATTTGCTTTAAGAACTTACCAAGCACTTTATTGAATATAAAGCAAACTTTACCTTACATTAAGCTGATGACAATTTTCAATTTCGAGTTTATAATATGAAATTTCTTGACGATATACTTCAGGTTTAGAAGATAATTTCATTCACAATATTGAATTGCAGATTGAAACAAATCATAATAAGCAGAGTAAAACATAATTAAGCCATTGGTCAATTGATATTGAAATATACAGGTTGCATATTAAGATAAATATAAAATAAGATTAATATTACATCTTCCTATTATAGTTACCTGCTTGACTTAATAAAAACAAATCTTTTTTAATAGCAAATACTCTATCGATTATAGAGTCAAATTATTAGTAAAAAGTATAAAATAATGATCTAGTGTTACTTTGATTTATTCTATATTCAATGATCTTTTTATTTATATTTAATTCTATATTTAATTAGCTTCCTATCTTCATTACACAAGATTCAAAGTGTGTCAAGAAAATCTTCGAAATTCATGCTATTCTCCTTTAGTAATCGATAAACTAATTACTGCAATTTTCAATAATGGCAGATGTAGAATTAATAGAAATATCTTTCGATCAGAGTTCTTGTTTTGTGCCAATTATGAGATATAATATAAAGAATTGTTGTACTTGTATACAAGTTATTCAAAAAAGAAATTTCCTCAATAGAGAACTTTTGTGTCTATATAATTAAAGGGCAAATGTGAAAAGTGAAATAACTCATTTTTTCAATAACTTGCGTGTAAAGAGAATTAATTTATTTCTTCAATAACTTGTGTATAAAGGAAATTGGTTCATTTCTTCAATGTCTTGTAGTGCCCAAAGTTCTATAATGATTATGCAAAGGGAAATTTATTTGCTATATTAAACTGTAGCCACAAGAATTCTTGAATATATTTAAACCCTGACTTTTGCCTTAATAAAGTTTTTTCTCAGACTTTGATCTATCTAATAAAATACAATTTAAATTAATATTTAATAAATAATTAGATGAAGACAACTTATATAAATCAAATTTACTACTTATTTTCTATTGTATAACCCTTGTCTATAATCGACCTGCCTTTCTTTTTGTCACTTGCCAATTCTATTTTAATACAAACTTTACATTATATTTGTAAAAAATACTTAAAATTTCAAACAAGTATAACTTTTACTATAAAAATGTCTAAATAGTATAACATGTATATCAATAGTAGTATGCCTGGCAAAAGAACCCTGAAGAGAAATTCAAAACAGGGATAGCTTGTTAGAGAGATTAATTCAAAATTAGAAGTTTTGGTTCTGCATAGTCACCTCAAAGAAGTCTTACTTCTCAAAGAGTGCACTTGCCAATTTGTCAAGTATTATCATTATAAACTCAAAACTGGTAAAAAAAATTGGATCCTTTTATTACCTGGATATTTAGTCTATTTTTAAATATCAGAAAAAATTTAGTAATTTAGTATTTTAAATAAAAATTATTATCTCAAATTTAAGTGATATAATTATGATATTAATTCAAATTTTAGCCAGCCAGATGAATAGGGATTTGATGATCATTGTTTTAAAAAAAAAATCAAAGAACTTGATCCTAATAATTCGCACTCATTCCCCTACTTCCTTGGATTCTTAAAAACTGAAAATGTCACTTCATTACAAGCGGCTGTCAAAATGCATTATTCAGATCTTTTTTCTGATAATCAACAAATATTAGATGCAATAAACTAAGAAAACAGATTGTGATCTAGTATAAAAAGAATAAGTGAAGGATCATATACAATGCTAGATGATATTTCAGCATAAACTAAAATTCTAATAAAAGAAGACTTATTATTCAAAAAGTAAGGTAAAACCTTATCTCCACAAGATATTCAAATGTTAATGCTAGAATATAAAAAAAGTAAGACCAAAATTTATGCTCTTAATCGAAAAATAAGTAACTTATGAAAACACATAGAAGAATTAGAAAACAAAACAAAAGAAAAAACTATGATTCTAGATAAGAATAACTTACTAGAAACAAGTATCAACAATGCAATAAAATTTGCTAAACTTGGTTTTATAATACTAGTTTCTACAAAACAATATCTTTCACTAGTACTTACACAACTTTGTTCAAAATACAATAATAATAGCCTTATAATAAATCTTGGAATATAATACCATTTAGATTTAAAGTTAAAAGCACTATTAAGTGTATAAAATATGCCACTATCTCTGAATATACAAATGAAACAAAAAAATTTTCATTAACAAATGCCATAGCCACTGCAGGACTTGTGGGAGGAATATCTCACAATGCAATACAGAGTTCATTGGCCATAATAGGAATTACAAATCAAACAAGTAATAAAACATATCATAAGTACCAAAAAATGTATTTTGCACTCCTTATAGCCAATGCAAATTCTTGTACAAGAGAAGCTTTGCAAAAATGTATTGAACATATATTGTCACAAGGCAAAAAATCTTTAGCAGTGGGTTTCAATTGTTTATAGTCTTATATACAAATGCAAATCAGGCTAGTGAAGAGCTTATATATTAAGAAATTCTACTTAGTAAGATAGTTTACATATTAGTATTTACTCAGTTCAAAAATTAGTTAATTTTAATTATATTTTATTACATTATTTTTACAAACTAATTATTGCATTTTATGTAGTTGAAAAGATCAGATTTGTGAAAGATGATAAGAGGGTTGTCAAACAATCCACCAAGGTAATTTTGACAAATCCTCAAGACATATGGAGCATGCTATTCTGATTGAGGTTTTAAGACAAATTAGTTCTTTATTAGAAAAAACTAACTTATACTTAGATATATATATCAATAGTAATTTGAATTCAAATAGGACTCTTGCAAATGTACCTATTGTTACTAATATTTATGCAAACCTAAAACATTTAATATGCAATATTAAGAACTTCTTGTGAAGTATATAACTACTTTATTTGCTTTTTTTTTTTTAAAAAAAAAAAATAATAATAATGAAAATAATAACTTTGTACCTTTGTGTTAGACAAAAAAGATATTTATTTCTATGTATTTGAAGATCACATAATATGCTAGTTTCGTGGATACATTTATTCTACTGCATTACGAAAAGCTGCCCAAGATCCTCTTGTGCCAACTGAGAAAGAAACACATATTATACAGGTAGAAGAACTTATTTATCACTTACAAAAAATCATGTGCGATATTGGTCAGATATATGCTAGACAAAAGATGGCCCAAAAATTATTTTGCAAGAACTGACACTTTGCCATTCATTTAATATCTGAATAAATAAATTTCAGAAGCTTCTTGAAACAATTTACTGTGTACCTCATGGCCAAAGAATTGTTACATTAAATAAAACATCCCAAAATGAAGTATTCAATAAAGTAAAACTTGTTTATACAGACAAAAAAATTGATTATTGGCAGTCATTTGCTGCATGTCATGCAATGGCTGTATTACATTATAATGAAGGATATACTTACTTACTTTCTGAGCTTTGAGAAATATATTGTGAAAAACTGTTTGAATTAGCAGACTTGTACAATATTAGTGCAATGAAAGTTATGCGTTTTGTAAAAAAATAATAGAATGTAGAAAAAATATAGCAATGTAATATAATGCGAGCCAAGAAATTTGCAAATAAGTGCAAAGAATTAGCAGGTTTCAATTTTGACCAGGTAATTAATGTAATGCTATATTTTTAAAATTCAATATTTACTTTTTTTTTTTTTTTAATATTAAGGTGACCACTTAGGTCTCTGGCACTTAGCTTTATTCAGATAAATACGATATTAC
>CAJVPU010000132.1:0-23253 GCA_910591775.1 Dentiscutata heterogama | reverse complement strand
TAGGGTTGTGAGGGTTTATATTTTTAAATTAAGGCCCTAGATTTCACGATGATCCGATTTCACCATAATCCGCGACATTTATTAATTAGATGACATACGTAATTTTTGTTTCTAGTTCTAATTGTTTATTTCTATTCCGGACAATTATCCGATCCCAACCTGGTACGTACGTACGGTGCAGGAAATCTAATAACTTCAATGTATAGAATAAAGGTTAGTTAACTAGTTAACTCATTGGAACTTAATTTGTCATTCTTAATATATAGCATGCTATTATGTACGTACTGTACATATTATTCTTTGCTTATTGTTTTTATGCAAAGAGATTGAGAGTTCTAAACCTTCGCTTATTGAGGTCGATAATTTAGGAAATTTATTTCCGATCAGTGTCCAGCTATTAATAGTCGAAATAGCTAGCAAAAATAGGTAGTAAAAATAGTAAAAATAGCAAATTAGCAATCGTTTACGTGAATTAGGCTCATTCCAGTTTTTGAACTATAATATAATTCGTAATTGTTTTTTTTTTTTAAAAAAAAATAACAACTTATATTTATAAAAAGCATAAACGAATCTGACTTGTACTAAGGTTTAAAGACCCAAAAGCATTTTTGTGTGAGGTGATAATTTCAATTATGCGATATGCGAGAAACCATATACATATTTCGTACGTACTGTTATAATTTTGATCTATCATTGCATACGTAATATGGTAATTATAGTAATTATGGAATTAAAATGATAAAAAAGAAACTTAACAATTATACGTATACTGTACATATGCTTTTATTATTCGTTTAAAATGCCGCATATAATGTCGCATAAATCTCGTAGAAACAATAACAATTAATCACATTTTATGCGCTTGTTATGTGACCACATATGTTCGTGGTCTCTGCTAAGGTTATCACAGATAAATTCAAAGGTTGCCAATTGTTTACAGACAAAAGAAAAAATCTTATAATTATATTTCGCATCTTAACAAAAAAAACATAGCTAGCTATTTGTAGCAATTTGCTAGAAATATCACTATTTTGGGGGATCTGATCAACTCACTTCGTAAACACCGCCGACAATTACTTACCGACAAGTTCATTACACCGACAGTTTATTTCACCGAAGCTCATTTTACAAAGTAATTCTGGTCAATATTAATTAGGGTTAGGTTAGAATTAAAGTTAAAGTTAGTGTAATATAAAAAAAAATTTGTCAGTGAAATGAGCTTCAGTGAAATAGACTGTCAGTAAAATGAACTTGTCGATAAAGTATTGCCGATGAAATAATACGGACCCGTTTATGCATCATCTCGACATAGAATTTCCTGCACCGTACACATTTTCTCAAGATCAGATGTAACGTAAAATCTAACAGCTAAACGAAACCAAATTGATTAGGAAACCACTTTCTGCGGCCTAATTAAAAATATTCCTTGTGAAATTTACCAATAGGAGCTATATTGTTCTAAGTCTAACCCTAACTTATTTTATACGCAACTTTTATAATTTAGGGAACGAAACACATTTGTTTTGAATACCACGTCACACCTGATCTTAAATTTTGATTTTGTGGGGACGCTAAGTTGAATGTGTGGTGCATTAATCAGCAAAAGTGATTTGTGCCAATTAAAAAATTCTAAATAATTAATCGAATAAATTAAAAAAATAAAATTATAAATTTTAATAATAAAACGAAAACACCGTTATTAGAGGTATCATATCTAAAAAATTATTTCTATTCAATTCTGTCCTTTTTATTTCTAAAAAGCACATTTTTTTCTTCATACTGTACCTTAGTATTATTTTGTTGTTCGAATTCAAAGAACAATCTGTACGCTTTTTTTCACAGTTTTTTTTTTTATAATTTTTACATATAGAATAGTTTAAAAACGTGAAAATAATGAGAAAGAAAAAAATATTGCCTTTAAGGTTGTCAATATGTATAACTAATAAAATATGTATTGTACAGTTTATAAAAAACCCTTTGAACAAAAGAAGCTTTTCATAATGGATTTTAATTAGTGTAAAATATTTAGCAGATCTTTTTGATTGGTCAAAATTTAACATCACATTTTGCACTATGAACCTTCAATAGAATTGCTATAAGGACTAGTACATGACTTAAGTCTATATATTAAAGAGGCAATTTCTGTTTTTATAATTTAATTACAACTGTGACAGATTAAAATGAAATTAGGGTAGTGTAAAATAGACAAGCTCCAAAAAATACAGAGAAGTTTGAGGCATTTTTTTTTTTAGAATTTGATTTAGAGGTAGATTTTATAATAAACGAGTAGGGGGTTAAATAGAAACCTTCCATCTTATTTTACTGATTTCATTTTATAATTACCTCTTTATAATTAATTGAGACACTTAAAAATTTTTTCAACAATTAATCGTTTAACGGTGTTTAGCTGTTTAACTTAAATGGCTTTAATGCCATTCTCTAAAATTTTAGGATGACGGTTGAAATCATGCAAATTTATAAATTTTATGCGGTTAAATGATTCAAATTCTTAATTACAATCTGCTGTTATGTGCGCAAATCACATAACAAAAAATGATCATGTCATAAGTAAGAATAATTAATGGCGATATAATAATGTAGTGAGAGATAATATAGGATAAAAAAGTTTTTCACCGTGTCATTAATGACAATAAAAATCATAGCCAATAAGACTTAATAAGTCATCAGAAATTTTAAATCTTTGATCAATCAATCTTGAATAGGATTTAGATCCGCAAGATCTATTTTTGTATCAGCATGATTTGTTTGAGGATTATTTCCTGAAAAAATAAAAATAAAAGGCCAAGTTAATATGATATTTATATTATGCCCAATCTTAACCCTTAACATATGTACGTGAAAAATTGCCATAAGTTTCAAAACTCCCTTAAATTTATTACGTCCATCGAAGGTAAACGGAATAATTGCTGATAACAATTCCGATTCAATAAATGATCCATTAATGTCCATATTTAATGAACACAATGGTATATTTGATCCTAATCAACAAATATTCAAGTTTAAAACTATCAGTTTGGGAGCAATGGTACAGGAAATTCTATAAAATTCTGATAATAATATCAAATCAAAACGTGTTGACATCTTGGATGATTCTGGCATGTGAAGAAACCACAACCCTTTTTGCCTTTTCCTATAATCATTTTATCAAACCATATAAAAATCATCATATTGAATGCTAATGTTTGAATAGTAGTGTTACAATTCGATCATTATTGGAAGTGTTGTGTGAATATCCACTTGATTGTAGCTAAAGAACAAATAAAACATTATAATTATGTTTTATTTAAAATACGAATACAAGTATTACAGACTTACAAATCCATTAGGACTTTTTCAAAATATAAATGGCACTTGTTAGCATCTTATCAAAATTTCTCATTACGGTCAACGAAAATTCAGAAAGAAAATATGGGATGGGTGCTGGAAAAAGAGACAAATTTGACAATTTTTTCAAAATAAATTTTTTTACATAAATCAATTTAGAATAAGATTAGGATCTTTTTTCACTTAAAGGCATAAAATAGTTGTATTAATAAAATTTTGTAGTATAGTTCTTTAAAAGTTTGTATTTTCTTAATTTTCAAAGATCTTTTTTTTTTTTTTGTCAATTTCGTTCCTTTTTCCAGTATCTAGCCCACATAATCTTATAATTAAAGCATCAAAACCTGAATATTTCGCAAAACAGAGTATACCCTTTTTCAGCTATTTTTGTATACTTTTCGATTTGTTCAGGGGCCATCCAACGAATATGTTGTACTATGTCTGAAAGTTTCGTAGTATTTGCATCTACTGGACGCGAATATTTGAAATTTCCAAGTTTTACATCCAGATTTTGAGTTACCTATAATTTAACGCATTAATAATTGCCTTTGTTACATAATAAATAAGACTTAATTTACTTACAAAAATATTATCGCATCTAAGATCGTGATGAAAAACATTCGCCCAACGTAAAAATACAATACCGCGACAAATATCTCGAACAATTAGTATTTTTCTAGCCCAAGGAATATCAAAATTGTTATAGAGCTCTGTCAAAGTCCCATGATGGGCCCATTCAAAAACCATAACTTCACGATTACCATCACAAGTATCAGCACGTGATAGACCATAAAAAGGAAGAATGTATGGTAATTTACTTAATTTTCCAAGAATTGCTAATTCAGTTTGATACCGACTAGAGTCTTTAATAGGTTTACATGCAACATCAGCCACTTGATAAATAACCTTCCTAAAGACCTGACGACGAATATCATTTTTATTTCGAAATACAGGATCATGTAAGTCGGCCGGATCAATCCTCTTCGCATGAACATCTGATTTTTTTTGTAGAAGTTCTAAATTATTCATTATCGTAGTAACTTTATCATCAAGTTTCTCGAGATTCTAAAATAGATAAGCATAAAAAAAAATTTAAACCTGATATAATAAGTAATATATATTAAAATTCTACTTACTTTTTCAACGTTTTCTAGAGCTCTATCGACTTTTTTGGCTTCTTCTTCTCTCTCACTTTTATTAGCAACATCGATAGCAAAATGCAGATCACCCATGCATGTATCAAATTCTTCAGTCAATTGCAAGTATTTATTCTTAACTTCTGTTGCATTGAGATATTTTTTATAACCTTTAAGTTTTGATACATTTTTAACAAAATCTTTAATTTTTAGCAAAACGTTTTCAAAACTTTTAAAAGCTAAAAAATAAGATTGTTCGCGCAATTTTTTTTCATTATTTGTGTCTTTAATAATTGTATCAACGGAACACTCTGCCTTTATTACTCGATTTTTCATAATTAAACAAATTTCACTATTAAATTCGGCAGCTTCATAAATTGTATAAATTTCCTTTACTAGGGTTTTTACCGCTGTTATTATAGGAATATAGATGGCTACAATGTCAACAGCAGTATTAAGAGCGGCGTTCGCAACAGAAGACATGATTGTAAAGGCCTAATGAATCTGTCCGATAAACAAAGGATTTATTTATATATGGATATAGATGGGCTGAAATGCATGAGTACAATAGTACATTTGTAACACTGAAAATAAATACTGATAGTCTTTGATATAATCTGATTTTTATTATTACATAAGATAGTTGCATGCCATTGTCACGCAAAAGCCAGGAACGGAATGTATATCAAATGT
The DNA here is from genome assembly GCA_910591775.1 of Dentiscutata heterogama. Classification (NCBI taxonomy): domain Eukaryota; kingdom Fungi; phylum Glomeromycota; class Glomeromycetes; order Diversisporales; family Gigasporaceae; genus Dentiscutata; species Dentiscutata heterogama. The sequence continues at coordinate 18,082 of CAJVPU010000132.1, read as the reverse complement.
GAATTTTAATTGTTTTGGCTAAAAATTAGGTGCTTGAGCTGTTTAAAAGACGTTAGAAATAAGCGTGCTGTATGGTACATTTTAGGTAGCGTACCCTCAAAAATTTTCCCCTCCCTGTAATTTATTATCAAGAATAAAACAACGTTGTTTTAGGGTTAGGGTCAGAATAACTCAATGTCTAATAGTAAAATTTCACAAGGGGCATTTTTAATTAGGCCGCAGTATATGGTTTCTTAATTAAAATTCAGAGTTATTTCCGTATTTTTTTGTAAAAAAAATGCCTTCTTTCGATCATATTGGGCGGATTTGTTTCCATTCGATTATATCACCTAATTTAGAAATGAGATATCGAAATTTGTGATATCTAAAAATAATTGACCAATAAAAATTTTTTGCTTACAGGAATCACAAAAATTAGCGTTAGTAATTCAAAGGCTAGTAAATGCCAACTATGTCAACCGATTTTTCCTTCTCGAAAAGAGCTTGTGGCTCATGAAAGAATTAAACATAAAAATAACAAAACTATAGCTCATTGCAAGCTACTTATTCAACCTCCCCTTGAGCAAGGTACATTTTATCAAGATGTGTTTATAGTTCTTATCAAAAAACGTCTTGGTTTTAATAGGCATTCAATAGGCACAAAACAAGTTTCTATTAATGCTTTTCCAGAAAATATCTTTGTTTATCTTTTTGAGAATGAACCTTATTTCCGCTATAGTCCTGTATGATGAAAATATTCTTGTTTTTTTCAGGATGAAGATGGTGAACTACGATTAAAGCAATTAGTCAACTATGACATTAGAACATTTTACAGTTCCAAAGTTGATAACTATTGGTTACATTTTGTTTAAAAATCATGATAGTTCATATGTAGTAAACTTCAGTTTGTTACAATCAAAGTTTAAAGAAAACAATTGTATTTTTCATTGTGGCACTATTACTTGCAAATTTATAACAGATTCAGGTGAATTTTTTGAACAGTAAGAGTTTGAATAGAGTTTTGCTTTAGCAAAATGATTCTTTTTGAACAATAATTTATATAGTTCTAAAGGGTTATTTTGTTAATAAAAATTTTACTAATATGATATTATTTTTTTATTTTTTTATTCTAAATACTAATCATTTTTTTATTTATTTTATTAGACCTACTATTATGTCCCAAGCTTACCAGATTACTTTGCAAGCACCAGATTATTAGATTGATACAAACAAGAGTCCTTTAGCTGAGAATTCAGTACAAAAAAATTATCAATTTATATTACCTCGAGCACCCTTTCAGCAACTTAATAGATAGGTTTTTTTTTTATTAAAAATATTGCATATAAGCGATTTATATTGGTATATGAGGACTCCTACAGCTAAAGAGTGCATTGAAACAAAAATTTGAATTTTGTAATTTTATAAAAATTGTAATCCTATTAGTCTAATTCTTCAAAAAATCAATTAAAATAAAAAAAATTTTTTGGCCCAATATACCCTTTTGCTGTAGGAGATCCCATATAGCAATAATTAAAGTAACTATTAATATGTTAATAATAATAGTTAATATATTTAACTGCAAAAAGTTCTTTAAAATGATAAATATAGGTAAAAAGAAAGTGGTGACAGCTTTTAGAATTGGAATTCAAAAAAAAATAATGAAAGATGCTGAAATGAATAGTGTCAATAGAATATGTAATTCTTTTTTTTTTGTTAAGATCAGGAAATTTTTAAATAGAGTGGATATCGATTACTAGCTGCAGAGGTGATTGCCATCAATTAGGAAAATTAACAATAACCGATATTGGTAGTTAATCGATATACAATCAATTAAAAATAATTGATTTTAATTTAGCTTTGATATTAATCAATTTCAATCAAAGTGATTCTAATCAATTTTAATTAGCAACTTTATTGTCAATTGAATCTAATCAGTATCGCTAATAATTGACAGAGGTGCTGCTTATCGATTGATATTTCTTTTAGTCAATCGATTGCAAACCAATTTAAAAATTTTCTGATTAAGATGAGGCGTTGCTCATATCTTTATTAGTTAATTTATATAAGTAGTTATATAAACTATATAAAAACTTAATTTGTACAAAGACAAATAAATATAAATTATATACGAGAATAAGAGCTCAGACTAAAAGCTCAAACTAGAAGCTAAGACTAAGAGCTTGGGCTAATTATCTGTGACCTAAACTTACTAGAGTGGTCAAGACTCACCTAGGTTTGAATTGTTAGAATATGTTTAATAGGTGTATTGTATTTGATCTACAAAGTAGACCAGATATTAGGTTTAAGAGTGGCTTGTTCTAAAGAAAGGCAAGTATTAGATTCTGAGTATAGTTGGTCAGCAAAACTACAAGGGCAGTTATAGGTATAGTTAGTTTTATTTCTCTTGTTAAAGGAGGTTGAAAGAGGTTGAGATAGTGATTGGTGTTTAGAATAAGGAGAGATTTGGTGAGATTTTTTCTATTAAGAAAAATTTATACAGGATCCAAATATTGTTGTAAAGTTGGTCAAAGATATTAAGTATAGTTTAATAATAAGTTGGAAGGCATTAGAATATGAAATGTTAAATAGATCTAAGAATTTAATTAAAGAAATTGGTATAAGACCTTTAAGTATAGAATGAAGAGAGAATGAATAGAGTTAAGAGGGTTGAAAATAGATGGCAGGATGTGAAGAGATCATATATAAGGTTATTTAGTTGGGGTGAAGAGAGATTAAGATTAGAGTAAAATAAAGTGTTGTGTATAGTAGAATTAATAGTTTGAATTAAGGTATGGCTAGTATAGAAGTACTAGTGTGAAGAAGAGTCTGGGTTATTACAAGCAAAGTAGTTAAGAGATGTGAATAAGTGAGGATATATATTGTGAAAGTATACATGTGTAGATAGAATATTAATGATTTTTAAAGCTTTTAGATGGTTTAGTTTAGGATTGGTAAAGTTATAGAAGATTTTTTAGTTATTGTTAAAGTATAGCCAGAAGGTGTTCCATTTAATTTAGTAAGAAAAATGTGACCATTCTTGGGCATAGTATTGAGAAGAGTATAGAGCTATATTGTATACATTAGGTATATTTTTAATAAATTGTTGAATAAAGCTATCGACAAAGTTGTTTTTCTATAATATAGTAAAGTAGAGGTTGTAGAAGTTGGTGCAGTTAAAAGATAACAAGGAGGAGCTAGAATGGTTATTGGCAAGTAAGTCTGCAAGGTTGTTAAAGGTATTGTCAGAGTGTGCCTAGACTTTGTGAAGAAAGAGTTGAATATTAAAAACTGTTCGAATATTTAGAAGTGTGTACCAAATAGACCAGGAGTTAAATTTAAAGTTTTTAGTAGAGTGAGGGGTTAAAGTTAGGAGTTTGTTATATTTGGATATAACAGATTGTGAGTTAGTAAAGATTTGTAACTAGAGTTGCATAAGATAGTTGAAATAACAAATAGAATTGCTAATAGTTCAGTTTTATAAAAAGAAGGCCAGTTTATAATTTGGGCAAAAAAGCTTTGTATAATTTGGTTATTTTGGACTTGGACCTAGCCAATACTCATAGAGCATTGGTCAGTACCAAATTGTTTAACAGAGCCATCTGTATAAAAGATGAATTGGTACTAAAGAAGATTGGCTAGTATAATCTAAATAAGCTGTGAAGAGGCCTCATTGCTGTGGAAGATAGTAGATATAGATAAGTTGAAGAGATTAATTGATAGTATATATGGTATTTCAGTAGCTTTTTTAATGTTAGTAGACTAAATAAAATCAATATAGTTGGCATTAAGATTAAGTTGTTTGTTAGACTTCTTTCTTTCCAGGAATTGAGTAAAAGAATAGCAGATACTTCAAGTGTACAATAGCTAGAAATTCAGTTAGAGTTAAGATTGCAACCATAGCAAGGTATACAAGTAATAGAAGGTAGTAGGTAGAAGTTAGGAGTGGAGGTATTGATATTGTGTTGCTAGTGAGTTATAAAAATAGTATTGCTTTGAAGAATATTTTGCAGATTTGGCCTATTACAATATTATCATTGCGGTAGGATAGAACTCAAGGCTTGTAGGTTTTAGAAATAGAGTTGGTTTGGTATACAAAGAGATTAAGACCTTTAGGTTGAAAATGTGGTAAAATAGTACAAAGTGAGTTGTTATCAAGAATAGTATTTTCAAGATAAATAAACCAGGTGGGTTTTTGCCTTTAGAAATATGTAAAATTCATGGAGATAGATGGTACTAGTTTAGAAGAGTGTTATTGTTAGCTGAGTAAAGTTGTTCTTGATAAAGGATATGTTTGTAATGAAGTTGTTGTTTAAAAGAATTATATTTGGAGTGGTTGAAAAGAATGTTTTCAAGTAAGGTATTACTGTTAGTAATTTTTTTGGGTCAAGAAAAATCAGTATATACATAGATAGAAGTTTGTAGATAGTTAAGAAGTTGTATAATTTTGAAGGTAGTTATGTATTTGTTTGGACCATCAATAATAGGATGGGGGTATTGTAGAATATTAGTAGTTGACCAAAAATTATTTTGAAGTTGCTGAAGTTGAATGTGAGTTGTGGTGCCAAGAGTAGAGTTGTTATTAATATGGTTAAGAAAATTACTAATGTGGTGTTGTAATTGTATATTTCAAATATTGTGGATATTATAGAGATTATAGTTGAGGAGAGTACTATTGGGAGTAGAATAAGAAAGGTGTGCTTTTTGTTTGGCTATAGTAAGGTATTTGCTTAAAATTTTGTTATATTTGGATAAGGGAATTACAATATTGTGAAGCTAATATTTGGTAGTTGGGATAATAATAGTGTTAATAATATAAGTAATTTGTTTGTCAGTTATATTTTTGGTACCTGCAATATTGGCTAGTTAAATAACCTTCTCTTGAATAATTTTAATTTGTGCAGATTGCTTGTTATTAAGAGTAAACCAACAATCAAGGAATTTAAAGAGCTAATAAGAAGGAATTGATTGCAAATTAAAGTTAAGAAATAAGATATTGGAGGAAGGTTGTGTGGTTATAAAAAGGGATTTGGTAGGGTTAACTTGAATATCAGCTATAGAGTAGAAAGAGGAGGCAGTTTAAACAATTTCTTCAAGTTGTGTTTTGGAATTAGCAACCTATAGAGTATCTTTTATATTTGCAAAGACGAATACAGAGGTATTAAGATGATTTGTAAAGTAGTGAATAAGGCTAATTGAGTAGGAAGTAGACAGAGTATATCTGGAGAAGTGTGAAGAGATTTTTGAGATCAGGGGTCATAATAGATTCTCCAAAAGAGTGAAGTATTAGTTTCCCCTTGGTTGATTCTATTTTTAACAGAGTAGAAGTTTGTAAAGCCAAGGTTGGTAATAACACAGTTTGTATGATTGAATAGGAGGTTGGTTAGAATATTAATAAGTTGTTGAGGTATTTGGATTTGGTATAGTGATTTTTAAATAATTCAAAATTAACTAAATTATAGGCTTTACTTATATTCTAAGAGAAAAGCTATAGTTGGTTTGAATTGCAGTTTGCATCTTTGATAATATTATTTAGAATATAGATAGGTATTTAAGTAGAGTTGCCTAGAAGTACAACAAAGTTGAATAGTAATAGAATATTATATTAATAGAAAGTGAGATTAAGTTGGTTAGTAAGAAGTTTAGTGTATAGCTTTTTGATATGTTTGACTAAACTAATAGATCAAGTGTTGGATAGATTTCTATCAAAGATTGGTTTTTGAAAATAGAGAATATCTGTCCTTCTTTTTATTGTTTGGGTATGGTTTAAGAGGAGAGACAATGGTTAAAGAGGGATGTTATAGTAGTAAAAAGTTGGAGCCTGTATGTTTAAGCATTTCACAACTAATACCGGATGAGCCACAGGCTTTATTATTAGAGATTTGGTTGATTGTTAAGATAATCTCTTCTTCAGTAAAGTTAAACAAGATATGGGAGTACTAGAAAAAGCTAATATTTGGTTTGGGATTATATTTAGTATGCTATTAAGAATTAAAAATCTTAGAGTTAATATGTCGAGGTGCAGTTCAGTTATCAAAATATTGTTAAATATGAAATTTAATAGTTATAGGGTTAGTAATAACATTATCATTAATTAGAGGTAGCAGATATTATCAGGACTACCTGTGATCTGGTTACCCAGATTTTTAATATCTTATCCCCAGATCTTAGATATGTAGAAGATATAGGTAGGTTTGTGTTTGTATTTATTAGTGTTTTGTGTTTGTAAAGCTTAATACTTATTTGGGTTAGTTTTATATACTGTATCAGTTTAATGAATATATATAGTTATATATAGTTCTACTTTATATACTATGACAACTCTTATATGGATTTATCATGTATTTATACTAACTATTTTTAACAATATTCAGGGGTACATTTATTATACCAGATTGTATTCCTCTATTTGCCTAATCAAGAACTCCATACAGTTATAAGCTTTTGGTAATAGACACCATATTTGGAATTTGCAAATAGTCTTTCTAATTAGTAGCTTCCTGGCTTATTACAATATAAATTTATGTAGATCTACTACTAGCAATACCTAGTTTTAACCAGAATCTACAGAGCTTACTCCAGCATTAACCCAATTAGGTTGGCATACCAATTAAGGTATCTACAAGGTTTTTGAGTTTTTAACAATCATCACTAGTAGGAATCGAACTCTAGACATTGTTCACTTGGAGGGTGACAACTCTACTACTTTACTAAGTCGCCACATTTCAGAATATGTAATTCTGAAATATAGATAATTCAATATTTTGTATATAGATTTGTATATCTCTATCAATCATATTAACTATTATATTAATTATATATATTTGTTAAATCAAATTTTATAATAAGCCAATAATACTAATACAGTTAGACCTCTCTATTGTCATGCTTTTGGTTTCATGAAATTTTATACTTATAAGTAATTGTGCCCATATAGAGGTTAAATTTCTTATACTTTATATAAGTTTGTTTTAAAAATTAGTGTAATTATAAAAAGGGTATAACTATATAAGAAGTGACTATATAGAGAGCAAACTATACTATTAAATATTTTAATAAATTTGAATTAATAATTAAATTACTGATTTTATAAAAATGGGTCTTCAAAAACCCATTTCTGATTTCAAAATTTTGAAACACAGATTTTAACACTTAGTATATTTTGAAATACACTATTTTATTTTATTTTTTTTTTAATTACAAAAAATTGATTAGCCAATCTTGAAAAAACTTGATCAGCTAAGTTGAAAATTAGCTTTAGCTGATCTTTATTATTGTATTAAAGAGAACAAAGGTAATATGATAAATTACCATATGCTACTGTATATATTACTCTACAAAATAGTACCTCCATGATTAAGACCTGGGTATTATTCACTATCTTTGCTAGTCTGTTTCTTGAATAAGACCCGGGTATAACTATATTGATTTACTATTTTTAATATAATATATTTTCAAATATAGTACCCAGTTCTTTACACAGTACCTATAGGTACTATTCAATTTTAAAAATAAAGGTTTTGAATGAAACCCTGGGTACTGTATATAGTGACATATAGTAATTATTTTTAATAATCAATACAAAATTTTTTTTGTTTTTAAAGTTAATGTTTCAAATAGTAAATTCTTTTAGAGCTTCATTAATTAGATAAAAAAGTTGCTGATTTTTAAAAAACATTATATTATAAATGACAAAATTTTCTTTGTTTCTTCCTTCCATAGTAGTACACCCAAAAAATAATCAAACCTAATAATAAATGAATTGAAATGATATCTTTGAGTTTTTAGTTAATAATGAAAAATTAATAATTCATTATTAATAATATTAATAGTTAAAAAATTTGATCATTGCTAATAATATTAATATGATAAATTAAATAAACTATCAACAAATTTAATAAAATTTAGTTTGCCAATATCTTAGCAATTTTTGAAAAAATATTGATACAACTTTTCATTTTTTATACATCATATACTAATTAGCTACACTATATATTATTAAGTCATTATTATAATTTGATTAATCAATTAATAATCAATTAAATATTAATAATTCTATATGTCTGAGTTCTTATTCTTAGCAATAAGCTTAAATTATAAAACCTTTTCCAATCATGTAAAAAGTTTTCATTAAGTTTAATAAAGATAAGAGCATGGTCTCACCTTTAACATTAAAAAAAAAAAAATATTAATAATTCAGGAGGTCCCATCACTACATATAAATATAAATTAATATTACCTAATTGTAATTTTTTTTTTCTATACTCGAAGTAAAAAAAAGTTGCAAAGAGAGATCTTTTGCCTTTAATTGCTGCATAAATAAAGAAATATTTTCACAAATACATGTATATATAGTGCAATATCTGCCTTTTGATAAAGCCCAAAATTTTGTAAAGAGTTTATATAACCTTGACTTGTGCAGCAAAAGTCTCAAACCCAATTTTCTATATCAACTTTATACTAACAAATTTCTTGATCTAAAAGTTGTGATTGTCATAAGAAATTATATAACCAGTAAAATTTATGCCACAATTGTTTAATCTTATTTCTACATACACCAGAAATGAACTAAATTACTAAAAATTTTTCAATATTTTTTTTTGTCTGAGCCTACTATTGAAGTCCAACTCTATTTATTACTAGATTTGAAAAATTTAAATGTAATTGCAAGATTTATGAATGCTGCTTCAACAATTGGCTTAATATATTTTTTGAACTCTTTTTTTTATACAAATTATTAAAAAAACATTCTATCAAAACGTTTAAAATATGAAAAGCAAATGCAACTTATCAGGTATATAATTTCCCTGATGAATTTCTAAAAACAGAAAGTGTTTTTTTTATCTAATTAAAAAAAGATAATTTTATATACAAGTTAGTATTTACTATACATTTAACAAAAAAAAAAACTAGCAGTATCTGTAGTCTGTTAATCTGACTAAGCTAATGTTTAAAAATTAGTTTGTCTACTATACCAAGTCAACTATCTGTAATAAATGTGTTCTGAATAGTACAATTAGAATTCCTCACTTGGCTATTCTTGCTATTTTAAGTTTGGTAAAAATTTTTAGTTATTTGTCTTTACTTGATGTTTCTAGATATTTTGAAATCTATATATTTTTAAGTTTAGTTCTCTAAGATATTTTATATAAGCCACCAAGAAATAAACCTGGTATTGGGCTTTTATTTATATTTTGTATTAAACACAATTGCTAAAAATTTGATAGATTAAGTTTAGTAAATAATAAACTTAAAAGCCTAATAACAAGATTTTTTGGCACTAATTATATATGTCATATTTAAAACTGCAATCTCAGATACTATTATACTTGTCTAAAACTACCTACTAATATGTGCAAGATGATCTAATCACAGAGCTAATTTAATCAAATCGACTTCAAGCAGATATCAACTAGAGATTGTATCTATCAAAAAAATCTTTATTTAGATATTATTAAATTATTTGCTTATCCAGATAATTTTTATAGCCATATAAAAAATATCTATCAAGATACAATCTTTAGTGTTAACTTCAGGTATAATATACTGTATATATAACTAGCTCAAATTGGTTAAACTAAATTAATTTTTAAAAAATCAGCTTAAATTAATAAAATTGATTTTATTAACTAATAATAAATCAACTACAGTTACTACTTCACTAAATAAATCTTATATAGATATATAATAATTATAATATTATATTTTAAATTTTCAGTATTAGCCCAGACTCAATTTATATCTCACTGAAATGCTATATTGCAATAAAAATATAGACAAAAATGGTCAGAGTTTGGAGCATTAAGTTCCATTATTATATATATGAACTTCTAATCTCCAGAAAAATACAACTCTACTTGCCAATAAATATTATTATAGTCAAGAAAACTATTATTTTGAAGGCTCTGAAGCTCATCTTCAAATATTTGTTCAACCTTTATCAATGTATAATACTTCTTTTTTTTGATATACAAACAGATGCTTAAATATAAAATAATTAAAACTCTTATAATTATAGAATTAAACAGTAAATAGTAAAATCTTATCAATATTGATAGTCAGGTTTTAAAACCTTTTTATCTTCATGTTACAAAAGTGGTAGCCAGAGGATTTAAATGTGTAACTTCCTAGTTGGGTTATAGGTATGGCAGCTAGTGTGAAACCTAGGGCAGACTACTTAAATAGATAACCAAAAGTTGCTGCATGTATAGCTAGTTGTACTCTCATTAGAAATAACCAGAGAGCTTAAATAGATAATTTTCTAGTTAGATTGTGGGTATGGTGACTAGTGTAGAACCCAGGTAGACTACTTTAATTAGGTACTCAAAAGATGCATGTGTGGCTAGTTGTATCCTTATAAAACAGATATAATATCGTAACTACCTAAATAAAGTTCATGCCAATGGCCTAAGTAGTCACCTTAATATATATAAAAAAAAAAACCCTTTTTAGCTTCATTTAAAAAACAAATAGTCATTATTATTTAGTTTTGTTTATAACTTATATTATAGTTATTATCTCCAAGTTTTAATTTATTCATATCTTCTAAAGTAAAAATAGGAAGAAACAATTGTTGCCAAATAGGAAAAAGAATATTTAATATAAATTTAATTGATCTATAAGTGCTATTTCTGATTTCTAATAGTTCATCAGTACTGAAAGTTCCAATTCTAATTTTTTTATTTATTATGTTTATAATTTTAGTTCTTCATATTGCAACCTAATACTCTCAAATAAGTTGAGGCACAATAGCCACCAATCAATGATAGTAATCTTGAGATATTAAAGATTATCATAGCTCAAATAATTGCATCCAATTCAGAAAGATCTTTCTCTTTGTAATTTAAATTAACAATTTCATTATTAATATCTAATTAAATATTATATATTTAAATAGCAAACTGCTTATTGTTTGTACATCAGGAAAATTTTTTTAGTGCAGGTCTGCAATTTTCTATAAAAATACAGATTTTTATAGAATTTTTAAATTTAATCTGCAAAAATAAATAAAATTGCAGATTTTTACAGATCTGTAAAATTTGGCAAAAATACAAATTTTTACAAATTTTACAAAAAAGCTTGCTAATAGCAATTTCAGCCAAATGATTATTTTGCCAATTCGATAAGCTTTTGTTTTGGCAGTGATAAACTTTTAATTTGGAAATAATTAGTGATATAGCAATTTAGTGCTTTACAAACTCAAATTAAAGTTTGAATCCTAAATCAATTATTTGATCAAATCAAATATTTGATCAAATCAAATGTTTGACCAAATCAATTGACCAAATAAATTAAATAAATAATTTATATATATTTTGAATTTATTTGTTAGCATGCAATTGATAGTGCACAACTATAAATGTGCATATACAAGATCCTCTGAAATAATATAGTTAGAGCTGGGTCTATTAGTAAATAAAGATTTTGGTAGAATGCAAAATATCTGGAAACATAGTACAAAGTACAGAAAGCATGATTTATAGACAAGTAAAGTGGTGTAGCATTTTGTATCTGATTGAATGTTTCATTTTTGTGATTTTATCATATGATTTCTATATTGTATACTATTGAAAGTTAATTTAAATGTTATTTAATAACTAGGTGCTTGAGTTGCTTAAATGGAGTTAAAGATAAGTATACTATATCAAAATAGTATTATGCAATACAAAAACCTTATATTGTGATTAATCTCTATAGCTACGATACAATACAAGGATCTTATATTGTGATTAGGCTTTATAGTTGCCACAAACAATACAAGAACCTTATGCTTTGTGATTAATTTCTCTATAAAAAAAAAAAATTAAAATTCTATTCAGATTTTGTTTAGATTTTTATTATGGAAAATAAGCATTTTTTTTTTAGTAAATTGCTTATATACTGTAATTTTTATTAATTAAGAATTTAAAAATTTATTATATATTATATATTATAAGAATTAAGTTGTGCTACATTAGACTATCTAATAATACTCACCCCAAGCAATTTAGTTATATTTTTGCTATATATTAGAATTTAATTAATAGTTATTACCCTATTAATTAACTTTCAGCTAGCATATAACCCACCTTTTCCTATATATAGTTTTCTGTATTGTTATTAGTATCTTGTCTCCCTATCCACTTTCTGCAGTAACTTTCTTTTCCTCCTAGTTTGGTTTATTCTGACAGTTTTTCACTCTTGTTGCTTCCAAAATGGTATACATAGCCTTATATTTGATTTAGTACTACTCTGATTTGGATACATATTGTGCTGCCATTATCATGTTTGTATCTCAAGCCAACTTTTGGGGTGCTGCCATCACATGATCTGTATTTCAAAACACAACCTTTCCAAATAGGCATGGTCAGATTTATTGAAATTTCTAATTATTACTCTGCAGTGTACCATTTGCTTTTTATGATGCTATTAAAGTTGGTATTGTCTCTAGTATAAGCACCAAAGACTTCCCAATATATCTATTTTTATGTATAGATATACTACTAATGATCATTTTTTACTTCTAGCTTGGTGCTGCAAGGAGACCTAGAATCTTAACTAACAATGCACCAGCATAGCACTTATTACCAAAGTTAGTAATATATAATGCAATATCTGACACAACTTCTAATCTTATATAGGCACCAGAAGTATTTCTAGAATTTAATTAGACTAATTCTTTTCTACAGATCTTCACCATATCCACCACTTCGCTTGTCACTCACAGTTTGGACATTAGTATTACCCTCCCAATCAAGATTTCAGACTCCTGGATTGTTGGTACTACTATGCAAATCTTTTATTATATCCACCACTTTGCTCATTACTTCTAGTTTTGGAACATTAATATTATTCTTCCAAACAAGATTTCAGACTGCTTGGGTTGTTGGTGTTATCTAAATGCCTCGAGGATTTATATACACACCTATTTGTCCCAAACTTTCTATGACATCATAATGCAAACTCTCTATGGTTTTGATCTCCACAGATTAACATGTGCAACCTATTATCCAGACTTTCTATAATGCCACTTTCCAAATATAATGTCAACTCTTTATAGTTAGTTCTCTTTCCAGAAATTTTCTATTAATCTGTACTATATATAGACTTTTACGGGGCTCCATGTTTGATTTTGGCTCCTTACCTGTAGATTATAGAGTTTTTTTTGTATCAAGCCCAACTCAAACTATGGATCTTGACTTAATTTCTGTGGGGGTTTGGCAACTTAACAATTAAGCTATGGGCCCAAACTCTCAAAAATAAGCATTTTTTAGAATAATAATCTGAACAAAATCTAAATAGAATTTTAACTTTTTTTTGGTTGTATATCAGAATCCTGACACACAAAATCCCGACACACAAAATCCTGGCAACAAAATCCCAATATACAAAATCCCGACAAATTAAAATCCTAAAAATATTAAAATTAGGAATTTAATTTGTCAGGATTTTGTGTATTGTGATTTTGTTGCCGGGATTTTGTGTGTCAAGATTTTGTGTATCAGGATTCTGATATACAACTGCCTATATAGTAGTATTAAGGTCACAAGTATGGGTTGTTTTGGAAAATTTGGTACTAATGTTGACAATGTTGTTTTTCTATGTCATGAGGTTGAAAAGAACTGATTGGGTGATATCTTCGTGTTTGCAGATCTATTGGAGAGGGTAATTTGCCAAATTTGGTATTTTTCCTGATTTAGTAATATCGATATAGAAGAGGAAGTCATTGGCATGTTCTGGAATGGAGAAGCTAACTGTAAAGCTAAGTTTGGACCAGTCTTTAATAGTAATTTTGATAAAATTTTTTGTGTGTTCTGTTTTTGGGGTTGGTGGTGTGGTGCCAGGTAGATTGTTACTAGGTTGTGCGAGCTTGCGGGATAGAAAAAAATAGCTAAAGAAGGAAGTGGAGCTTTCAAAGGTCATATTTTTGCTGGAGGGCTAAGGTTTAGTAATTTGGGTGTTGTGGTGGTTCTTGGTGTTCTTGTATAGCAGGTTAGTAGTGCTTAAGGTGGGGCTATTTAAATGTTGACTCTCCTTATGGCAGCTTTCGCAGGAGGATAAAAAAACTAGTTTTTTGTCTTTTGACGAGTTTATTGCTATTTACTTAATGGAGAATGAGCTTTTTAAAGAAAATGCACCTCTTTTAAGTACAACTAGAGAGCCTGAGTAACTTTACTTAAGAGCTGAATAACTGTTTACTTGGTAAGTTTTTGAAAAAACTTGCAGAAAAGTTTTTTCTTCTTGTTCCTATTTTGGTAAAGTGATCTATAAGAAGAGTTTTCATTTTTACTTTTACAAAAAAAAAAAACTTAATCAAGTAATCTAATATATTTTTAATATATTTGTGCTAAATAGTAATTAAAAATATATTTGTGCTAAATAGTAATTAGAAATATATTTGTGCTAAATAATATTGTAATCAAAATTCATTACTTGCAGATTGTAACAATAAGCATTTAATATTTAATAATTGATTTTCATAATAGCAAATATAACTAATACTGCTATACTAATCTTTATTTACTTCTTTGTCAACTAGTTTTACATTTTAATAAATCTTGAACTGGCAATCGGGCGACAATACCAAGTATAGTTGAAATTTGCAAGTTAACTGTAATTGTATCACAATTATGAAGCACTATTTTCATATCAGTTTTCTCTAATTTTGAAGTAATAATTCTCTTAATTGCTTCATGGATAAAATCACTCAAAGCATTCTATGTTTTTTTATTATTGTAAAAGACAGGCTGTTCTGTTGCTTTAAGAAATTAATATAGTACCTCACACTATATATTCTCTGATATAAACTCCAGTAATTGAGCATCAGTAGAAATATTATTACTATAATTTGATAGTCAATATTATTAATTTCTTAGTTTTTATTTTATCTTATTTTCTTATTTTAAAAACTTACTCAAATTGATTCAAATACTTGTCAGCTCTTTTTCGAAGCTTTGCAAGAAGATGATACCAGTAGTCATCAAAACAACTACTAACTTTTTTAATTAGTACTAGTATTTGTTTATCATCTTTGGAGATACTACATACAGCAGATACTAATTCAGTATACAATGTAGAAGTATTATTTCTTGTTTGCAAAAATAATGCTTTTGCTTCAGTTTCAAGATTTGCTATCATTGTCTATTAAAATTTATAAAGAAAAAAAAAGAAAGCAATACAAATAAATAAATAAAAAATAATGTATTGCAAAAAAAAAAAAAAAAAAAAAGCAAATATTTTTTTGATCTGGCACTAAAGAAGTAATTAATGATATTCTATCACTTGATGAAATGTTTAATGTTGAAGATATATTTTGAGAATTTTCCAAGACTTGTGACATCTCCAGGATATCGAGAAAATCATCAAGGACCTCGCCAAACATGAAGTTATCATCTCTCTACCAATCCAGAATCAACCCAACATCACACCTACAATAAAAGTACTCAGACAGCACTACACTATCAAATCAATTTCTAACTTTCTATTAAAACTCCCACCTCTCTCTCCACCCAAGTGGAGCATATTTGACAATATGTCCACAGAGCACTCCAATACTCCCAGTACTATAATTTCACTCGCAAGTAATACTCCAGCTTTGGAAGAGACATCTCCAGTGCTTACACCTATTTCAGACATGGACACAACCATGACTATGACAGAACTACCCATCACTGAACCGACAGAGACCACAGCTACAATAACCTCCACTATAGCTACCAACACCCCCCATTGGTCAGTTCTGACTAAATAGATACACTTTAAATTCATAATGCAACACACCACTAATCCTTCTCTCTCTAACCCCCCAACACACAATACACTAAATCTAAATACCCCCATCCTAATATTCCCCAACCTACACCCACCCTATACCCACTAACTCTCTCAATCTGTATGCACAATGTACAAGGCCTCAATACAAATACCAAAAAAGAAACATGTGAACACTACTGCCTACAACAAGCCCTAGACATAATCTGCATTTTAGAAACCAAACTGTCTAGCAAAACAATGCCCCAAAAGCGTTTCAAAACTCAACACTTCACCTACTTCTGGTCATATACAGATAGCTCAAAGGCTGGAACAGCATTTATGGTCTGTAATATACTCACCCCACATATTCATAATATTAGCATAATACCCGGATATGCCATAGCATCGACCTCTTCTTCAAACATAATTTTAAGTTTCAAATTATCTCTCTCTACCTCCCTAGCAACGAGGCACACCTCTGACTACAAACACTGAATACTATAATCTAGTAGCTACAACAGGCCAAAGCACTTAATATTTATCCAATAACTCTAGAAGACTTTAATGCATCTACCAACAATATTCATTCCCAGTCAATTAAATACAAACTTCTTCAATTTCTTGCCTTTAACAATATGTATGATCTAGCTACACACACCCACAAGTCCACACACACATGGCACAGAGCCAACTTAAGTAGTGAAATTGACTTTATCTGAGCATACCAACCAATACTGCAATATCTCACAGAATATGATATAGATGACCCAATACCAGTAATCAAAGCGATCACAAGATTCTAATCTCATGCTGGCTCTTCCTCTATGCAACCACCAGACAACAAAGACACAAAACCCGTACTCAAAGAAGAGTCTTTGAATACAAGGCAATAAACTCAAAAAAGTGGGATGACTTTGCAAACCAAGTCAATACAATCCTGCAGCATCACAATACACTCCTCACACCCACAATATTAGAGTCTCTGGAAACTACATGGTACAAAATCTAGACTAGCCTTATTACTGCAGTACTCTAGCATATCCCCAATAAAAAGTTCACAGTTTGTAACTTTCATCATACTTTCTCTCCAAAAGCTACCCAGCTCTACCACAGCCTCAAGAAGCTTGGAAATATAATTAGGGTTGTAAAACACCAAACCAAGACCAACCAACAGACCTCAGTTTATCTAAACAGTTCAATAGCAGACCTCAACAGACTACACAATCTAGAAATATCTCCCCTCACAACCAATACCGACTGGATAACCAAAGCCAATACTAAATAGAAAAAGCTGTACCACTCACGCAACCTAGAAAACATATGACAAACACATCACCAAATCACAGAAGCAATCTCTAAAAGATGTACCAAGCTCCAAACCAACCTAATCTCTATGCTCAATAGTATTCTGAACCAGCACAGAGACCCTGTCAAGTTTGACAATATCAAACTGAACCAAGACATGATTACAAACCCTACTACGATCAAAACACATATCCAGCAACACTTCTATGACTGGACGGCAACCCGCCCAATTGATGAGACCTTATTTAATACTGAATGGCAAACAGAATACAACCCTCAACCCCACATTCAACAAGATTAGTATCAAGAAGCACTCTCTACCATAACTCAGAAAAAGGTTCTTTTCACTCTTAGCCAACTACCCAACAACAAAGCCTGTGGGCCCTCTGGAATTAGCTATGAGATGCTTAAACACACAGGCCCAACCTTCCTACAAGCCACAATGGCACTCTTTAATAGATGCCTTAATACCCAAACAGTCCCCAAACAGTGGAAAGAGGGCAGGATATATTCCATTTTCAAAAAATCTATTTTTGATGGGAACCTAGCTAACACGAGACGTATCAGCCTCATTGAACATATTAAAAAGTTATACACTAAACTCCTCACCAATTAGCTAAACAATATTCTATCCAATCACTCAATCTTATCCTCATTTAACTATGTTGCATTTCCAGGTAACTCCACCTCAATTCTAATTCACACTCTCAACAATATTATAGAAGACGCAGCATGCAACTCCAACCAGCTATGGATACTATCACATGACATGAGCAAGGCTTATGACTCTGTCAACTTCAGCCTTTTTAAAAAGTCACTACACAGAATAGACATGCCTGAACCTCTTATCAATATCCTTGCCAACCTTCTCTCTGACCGCTCCAACAGAGTTATAACCAACCTAGGCCTTACAAACCTCTATGTTGTTAAAAATGGTATTGACTAGGGAGAAACCATCACCCCACTATTCTGAAGAATCTACTATAACCCACTAATTACAAAAATCTCTACACAACTACCAGGATATGCAATGTATACTGCATGGCAAACAAGCCTAACCTCACTCTCT
>CAJVPU010000131.1:0-23316 GCA_910591775.1 Dentiscutata heterogama | reverse complement strand
TAAAAGATTTTTACAGAACTTTTTAAAATTTTGTTGTTATTATACTAATTAAATATTAAAAAATTTACAACTCTGATGATCTCAACTATAACATGCTGGCCAATCAGATACAACACACATAATACATAACTAGGGCATGCCTAATAGCCAAGTGGTATGCCTATAGGTATACCTCTAAGGCATGCCCATGCCCCTGTGCCTCGAACCCTAGCTATTTGCTAACAAGTTTAAAGTTTATCACTTATTAAAAAAACTTAATACTATGTATAAATAGTTCAAACTGCTGGTAATTTTAATAAAAAAATATATACTTCTTTGTAATAATATAGATATCACTTCTCTTTTTTTTTGCTTTTTGTTAATTTTACCAAAATTTTTAAAAAAAGTAGATAATTTGGCTTATCTCTTCTAAAAAATTAGCATTATTTGTATCTATTTAATTTAGATAAACTTAGTAAAATATAATCACATATCTATTTTGTTTATTGATGTAATGCTATAGTATAGAGAAGAGACTAGTATTCCTATTTAAGAGATATCTAACTCTGATAATATGTCTAAAACAAGTTTTTAATAATAAAGTTAAACTTTACAATCAAAATATATTAAAGTTGCAATTAGTATATAATTTTTTAGACCTTGGCTAGGCTTAAATATGCTATTAATACTGTTTTTACTTTTTTTTATATTTTTTTTTTCAAAATCTGTACTTTTTTTTTTCTTTTTTGTTTTTTCTTTTTTTTTATTTTTATATCTTGATTTTTATACCATTTTTTTTTTGTTTAATGCTCTCTAAGAAGAAAAAAAATTAGAAGAGAAAGTTGGCAGTCTTAATAGACTATAAGAACTATCTGGTAAGATATTAATATACTTAAGCAGAGTATATTAATAAAGATAAATTCTTATTATAGCAAATCAAACACAGGTACACAAGTTATAACTAGATTAGCTAACACTTGTAGTTTTAAGTAGTAAAAGGCTTTGCCTTACATAAATATTTTTAGTCCAAGTTGATTAATAATAAAGCCTAATAAGTAATTGGCAAGATTGCTGAATTGATAAAAAATAATAATAATAGTTTATAGTAATTTATATTTAAATAATATACTCAAAATAGTTTATTTACATAAATCTAGTCTATAAGTACTATACAAAAAATATTTTTTAATCTTAATTATTCAAATTCATGAATATTAACTACTTAATTTTGTTTTATTTGGTTTAATTTCATGGGTAAGTATAAGTATATTTATTAATCAAAGTGTTTAAAAAAGCAATTCAAGTTTATAAATATTTACTATTTAATTTTATTTGTGTTAATTTAATAGGTAAGTATAAAGAATATTTATTAATCAAAGTATTTAAAAAAAGAAATCCAAGTTCATGAATATTTACTATTTAATTTTATTTGCATTAATTTAATAAGTGAGTATAAAGAGCATTTATTAATAAAAGTATTTAAAAAAGCTATTCAAATTCATGTATCTTTACTATTTAATTTATTTTATTCTTATTAATTTAGTGGGTGAGTATAAATAACATTTATTAATCAAAGTATTTAAAAAAGCTATTCAAGATCATGAATATTTACTATTTAATTTTATTTGTATTGATTTAGTAGATGTGTATAAAAAACATCTATTAATCTAAGTAATTAAAATAAGCTATTCAAGTTCATGAATATTTACTATTTAATTTTATTTTATTTGCATTAATTTAGTTAGTAAGTATAAAGAATATTTATTAATTTAAGTATTTAAAACAAGCTATTAAAGTTCATAAATATTTACTATTTAATTTTATTTTATTCTGTTAATTTAGGAAGTAAATATAAAAAACATTTATTAATCTAAGTATTTAAAATAAGCTATTCAAGTTCATGAATATTTACTATTTAATTTTATTTCATTCATGTTAATTTAGTGAGTGAGTATAAAGAATATTTATTAATCTTAAGTATTTAAAAAAGCTGTTTAAGTTCATGAATATTTACTATTTAATTTTATTTTATTTGAGTTAATTTAATAGATAAGTATAAAGAACATTTATTAATCAAAAGTATTTAAAAAAGCTATTCAAATTCATGAATATTTACTATTAAATTTATTTTATTCTCATTAATTTAGTAAGTGAGTATAAATAATATTTATTAATCAAAGTATTTAAAAAGCTATTCAAGTTTATGAATATTTACTATTTAATTTTATTTGCGTTAATTTAGTAGGTGAGTATAAAGAACATTTATTAATCAAAGTATTTAAAAAAGCCATTCAAGTTTATGAAATTTACTATTTAATTTATTTTATTCGCATTAATTTAGTGGCTAAATATAAAGAACATTCATTTATTCAAGTTTATAAATATTTACTATTTAATTTTATTTATTTGCATTAACTTAGTATGTAATTTTATTTTATTCATGCTAATTTAGTAAGTAAGTGTAAGAACATTTATTAATTAAAGTATTCTTTGCAGAAACCTATATATTTTGATAAATATATTTACAGTATAGTTAAAATATAGTTAAAATATAGTTGAAATATAGTTAAAATATTAGCAAAATTTTAATATTCTATTAACTTACTTATAACTACCTTTTTAATAGCTTGTTTTTAGCTAATAAAAAATAATGTTATAAAATTAATCATAAATATTTATAAATTTAAGTTACAATTAAAATTCAAAATAGACAAATTATATATAAAATTGGTCAAAGAATATTTTTTACTAATAAACTTAAAATAGGTTCATAATAAAGATTTATAGTTATAAACGATTTTTAAAAAACTTAATTATTTTAATTTTTCTTATATATAATATAATCCTATATTTAATTAATAAATTGTATTAGTAATAATTATTGTATATAATAATAAATAAATTTACTATTATTATTACTTATGATAATATTTTAAATATTTGTTTTTTTAATAAAAAATATATTTATTATATATCTAGTATATATATTTTAATTATATTATAATAATATTAAACTATATATTTAAAATATTTTAAATACATTTTAGCAATATAGTTATAAGAGAGTTAATAGAATTATAAAAATATTTTAAAGATATTTTTAAGATATTTTTAAAATATTTTTAATATATTTTAATAATACCTTTAACATATTTTTAAAAAATAATATATTAAATATATAATTATTATATAATTATTATATAATAAATATATTTAGCAAAATCAGAGGTTTCTGCAAAGATATCTAAATCACTTGTATCACCACAATAGTCTATAAGAATTTTTACAGTAAATTACTATAGAAAACATGTTCATTCCAATACAAAACTAACATATCCATATATAAATCACTTGTATTACCACAATAGTCAGTAAGAACTTTTTACAGTAAATCACTATAGAAAACACGTTCATTCCAATACAAAACTAACATATCAGATATCCATATTAGTGATATGGGCTGATAGCAAAGCCTTGGGCCGGGGCCGAGACTAACATAGTGTGGCCCGGCCGACCGGGCCACACTATCTATAAAAAAAATTTCGACCAATTAAATCACTGAATTCAAATATATATATAAGCCGGTACAGTACATATTTTTTTCACGTATTTTACTGTTATACATATTTGTTTTATTCGCCCCAACTAAATGTGTATTTTGACTTTATTAAAGCAAATATTTAGATACAGAAATATTTATTTTCAATTCAGCAAAAGTTTTACTCTAAACTATGATGTATTTTAACATTTCATTGATTTTAATAAAATTTTTTATTCGAACCCAGGATAAACATTAAAAAGCGTAAAATTTGATTTTAAAAATAGTATATCATGAACTAGGCTTGGATCTAACCAATTGTATTTTTTTGTAAGAACGTTTTCCGCATCAGAAAATAATCATTCAGAAGGCACTGAAGTGGCTAGGAAAGAGAGGAATTTACATGCCAGTACTGCTAGATTCGGATAATCTTCCTGATTTGTACACCACCAAATAAGAGAATTATGTATTTTATAGAGAGAATCTTCAATGAAGTACTTGTTTATTTGAGTCACTTTTTTGTATCTTTCTAACTCATCATCTACTGCAGGATTAGAAACTTCACCATCATAAAACTGATCCATTTCAGTTCTTGCTGGGGTATTAATATTAGTATTGATTGTTTTTAACATTTCGAATATTAAATCTAAAACTTTCTTTTTTTTTTCATTAGTAGCAAAAGACAAATTTTTGAATCAGGGATCTAAATAGAAGGCAACATAAGCTTCAGTTAAAGGTAAATCATAGCAAGCAGATATAGAGTCCTCGATTAGTTGGCAAACGTTTAAAATTTTGGATGAAGTAAGGGATATTTTTATACAATGCAAATGTGAAGATAAAAGGGAAATAGTAAGGAGCATCATACCGAGAGTTGGGTATTGTGAACCTCTAATTAACTTGGTTGACTGTGCAAAGGGCGATAAAAGTAATATTAATTCATCCAACTCATTCCATTCAGATTTTGATAACAATTTCTCACTTAAATTTTGCCCATCTTTTCTTTGTTGTTGTTCTGAATAATGGCTTAAAGATTTTGCGAGTTGTTCTACAGTATCTCGTAATTGAACTAGCCTTTTTAAAATAAAATAGGTAGAGTTCCACCAGGTCTTTATATCACAAATAGGTTCTACAATAGAAACTTTTTTTTTTCTTACTTATTCAACTGGCTGTATTGATGTTGATTGTGCTGATAATACGTCATCACAGTCTGATTCAAAGTCATTATCACCTAATAACGGCTATTCCAAGTCTTCTGATCTATTTGTTGACTGTTGAAAAAGTTCATTTTGAATATTACGAAGACTCTGGCAGTATCAGTCTCTTTTTACTAACCAATTATTTAATTTTTTTACTTTAATTAATAGATCATCACATGCATTAAGACCATCTTTTATAGCTAACTAAATGGTATGTGCAGTACATCTGATATGAGGTTTTTCAAAAAGATATATTCCTTTTATGATTGATTTATCATTATCAGTAGTTCCTCAAATTAACCTATTACTTATATCCCAATGATCAAAAAGTTTGGACAAAAATTGTTTGAGGCATTCGCCTAAATGTGAATATGGAAATTCTTCAATAGTCAAGATTGCCTGATATAAATCAAAGTTTTTTGAAAGCCAATGAATAGTCACGCCAATATAAGGGCGATGCATACTTGTCTATAGATCTGTCATGAAAGAAAATGTTTTCATTGTTTCGAATAATAATTTATGTAATTGATCTTTGGCAAAAATTAATGATTCTCTGATTTTTGTTCTAACTAGTGATGAACTAGGAACTTTAAAACAGGGATCCATTTCATAACAAAATTGATGAAATTTTTGTTCTTTCACAACAGATAGAGGCTGGCAATCTTCAACAATCCATGCCGTCAAATGAAACAATAATTTTTGTTGCTTTTCTGATTTATGAGGCACTATTTTTGAAAACATTGAAGGTATTGTTTGAATTGATTGATCGAATTTTATGATTGTTTGCTCTTGCGAATCTTTTTTGTATTTTTGATAAGAAAAAATTCTGTGAACCGCATTAAGATGTTCTTCAAGATGTGTAGTTAAAGTTGTAATGCTAAAAACTTTATCACATCTGTTTTCATTTCCATCTACTAACATAACTACATCACACTTGACCTCCCCTGCTGACTTGTCCTTTTTAAACCCAACTAACTTTTCCCGATGTTACATTAGACTTAACTACCTTATTTGTTAATATCTTAACACTTGGAGCTTTTAATGATTGATCAAGAGAAATCTGTCTATTATCCTCATTTAAGCATAACTCATTTAATTTTTCAGGCTGTTCTTGAGATTCATGAAGCAAATGAGATGCTAAATCATAGGATTCTTGGCTAGAAATTTTGTCAATTTCATTCGCATTTTCAGTTACAGAATTATACACTGATTGTTCAACTTTATATATTTTTTTAGGTCGATTTTCAAATGATTCAGTATTATCTGTATTCAAGGGTTCTGATAATTTAAACATATTGTGGTCCAATCTTTTTTTTTAGAGTAAGTGTTATGCTTTTTCATGATTTTTTTGAAATCTTAAACAATTAAAGCCTTAAAAAAAAAAGAAAGAAAAAAAAAAACCTGGAAGTTTGATATAGGTTTTAGGAGCGCTCTTTATTATTTAAAAAAATCTTAGGATAAATTTTTTTTGATAACGAAGGCAATACTCAAGACTATTATTTTGAAGAAACTTTAGTAAGGTAAAATATGACACAATGCGAAACTTTATAAAATAGAGTTGAAGAATTTTATAAATAGGCGAAGGAAAACTCAGAATTCTCAATTTGTGTATATTTATAAATTCTCAAAACTTTCTATCACATTCTATTTCATCTATTCTAATTCATGAAATAATTAAAAAAATTTCATAGCAATCTTGATTTGGGGCTTTGAATGGGAAGTATTGATCTATTTTTTCTAATTCTGATTCTTCATCTAATTCTATTCATAATGATTTTTTTCATTCTTTTTTACGTGAATTCGAAAGTTATATAGATCTACTTTAAATTTTCACACTTATTTGCACAGCCTTTAGTGCAGCCTCACTAATTTTGGCATTATTCCTCCTTCGTGTTCAGAATTTATGCGTGACTATGAATTTAATTACCTTACTTTTTTGGTTAGTGGTACCAGATCAAATTACCGTCAAGAAAGGTCATGTGTTATGTGTACGCAGAATAGCCGTATAAGGTAAGTAATTAATAACCTGTATGATTATAATAACTAGCAACGGTTTGCTAAATGAAAGAAGCCCAAAAAAGAGCGGAAACAAAATTGATAAGGTAATCAAACTTTATGAAAAGCTATGAGAAATAATTAGCATATTTTTAAATATATGCAAGAAATTTATTAAGTTAAAATTTAGAATAGAAAATTTTTAATCACCAAAAAAATAAAAATAAGATTTATTGTTTACTTAACCTACAATATGTATTCATTCATATGTTAGTTATATAAATGTTAATAAATTTAATATAGATAAACTAATAATAACGTTTTAGTTTACAATATTATGATGCATTTATAAATTTATACAATATAATAATGCAGTTTTTATGAAAAAAATATTATATCTTAATTGGCCTGGCTGCTCATAAAGTTACGGGTCGACCCTTGGCCTGCTGTCAGCCTGGCCGATAGGGCCGGGGTTGGCCCATATCACTAATCCATATCTAAATCACTTGTATCACCATAGCGAGTAAGTACAGTAAAGCAGAATTTTTTACAGCAAATCACTATAGAAAACACGTTCATTCCAATACAAAACTAATATATCCATATCTAAACCACTTGTATCACTATAGCTCGTAAGTACAGTAAGCCCGAATTTTTTACAGTAAATCACTATAGAAATCACGTTCATTCCAATACAAAACCAACAATCATATCTAAATTACTTGTATCTCCACAATAGTCGGTAAGAATTTTTTACAGTAAATCACAATAGAAAACACGTTCATTCCAATACAAAACTAACATAACCATATCTAAATCACTTGTATCACTATAGCGAGTAAGTACACTAAAGCAGAATTTTTTACAGTGAATCACTATAGAGATTACGTTCATTCCAATACAAAACTAACATATCCATATCTAAATCACTTGTATCACCACAATAGTCTGTAAGAATTTTTTACAGTAAATCACGTTCATTCCAATACAAACCAACATATCCATATCTAAATCACCACAATAGTCAGTAAGAATTTTTTACAGTAAATCACTATAGAAATCGCGTTCATTCCAATACAAAACTATTATCCATATCTAAATCACTTGTACCACCACAATAGTTTGTAAGAATTTTTTACAGTAAATCACTATAAAAATCACGTTCATTCCAATACAAAACTAATATCCATATCTAAATCACTTGTATCACCACAATAGTCTGTAAGAATTTTTTACAGTAAATCACTATAGAAATCACGTTCATTCCAATAAAAAACTAACATAACCATATCTAAATCACTTGTATCACCACAATAGTCTATAAGAATTTTTTACAGTAAATTACTATAGAAATCACGTTCATTCCAATACAAAACTAACATATCTATATTTAAATCACTTTATCACTATAGCTCGTAAGTACAGTAAACCAGAATGTTTTACAGTATATCACTATAGAAATCACGTTCATTCGAATACAAAACTAACATATCCATATATAATCACTTGTATCATCACAATAGTCGGTAAGAATGTATTCAGTAAATCACTATAGAAATCATGTTCATTCCAATACAAAACTGAAAAGCCTGTCAACGAAGTGACAGGGCGATCATTATTGCGAAATCAGATGACTTTATGGCCAGTTATATGCTGGATTTTTTATGTATCCTTTTATGGTAATTCTTTGATTATTGTTGTAACTTGTATTTACAGGTAATTGGTGATTAGCATATGAATTTTGGAATTTCGCTTTGTTATGAGTATTGTTAAATCGGTGGCAGGGTAAGGGATATTGGCTATATTCGGGGATGAATCAGTATTGTGAAAAGGTTGAAGAGTATTTAAGGTAGATAATCTCAGTAAAGAAGGTTATCTTTCTTTTCGCTATTGCTCGCCTTGTAAAGGCTGGCTCTATCGCCCTCCCTCCCTTACCCTCCTGAAGTTAAGCAAGCCATGTTGTTTTGTTATAGCAGGCTCTACGGCTGCGGTAGCAATGCAAGGACCTGTTGTTCGGCTCCACGGCTGCAGTAGCAGTGCAAGGACCGTTTGGTATTTGGCTCCGCGGCTGCTGGTGGCAGTGCAAGGACCAATTATATTTTTGGCTCCGCAGCTGAAAGTTGCTGTGTGAAAACCATATTAAGAATGAAAATCCGCCTATATTGGCATGAGCATATATATAATACTCTTTGCAGCTATGGGAGAGTGACATTCTCTCTCTATATAAAAGCATTTAAATCTATGAGTTTATTGATCCCTTTATCTGTGGGACATGTGAAGCTTTATTGTTGTACTTTTGATTTAGATGGATTACTTTACCTGTGGGACATGTGAAGCATTATTAGTGTTCTTTTGTTTATTGTTAATAAGTCTACGTCTCTGTAATTGTGTATTAGGATTATGTATATTAGAGCCGTTGAGGGTAGCGAGCCCTTATCCCATATGTTTTTCAGTGTTGTTAAATAAAGTCATCCAATTTGTTGGAATAAAGTCAGCTGATCGAGCAATAATAATGACATAGCCATATTTAAATCATTTGGAATCATTGTAGCAAGTACAGTAACTGAATTTTTTACAGCAATCAAAAGTGTCGATAATTTTAATGCAATAAATAATTCTACGTTAACCCATGATAGGAAGTATATATTAGCTATTTTTTGCAATTGCAATTGTAGCTCTTAATTTTATTATACTGTATTAATTATGTTTTAATACTAAGGTTTAAAAGAGAATTTCATAATTGGACAAGTAACAATAACGACATTGATCAATTGATTCAACAAACACAACTTGATGCATTAAAGTTTAAGGAAATTATTGAATGGATATCCTTTAGCAAATTTGCAAATATAAAGTATATTGCTAAAGGAGGTTTTGGCACTGTTTTTAAGGCAGTATGGATTGACGGATATATTACAAGGTTCGATCGAAAGAAGAATGAATGGAAGAGAAGTTTTCGGAAAGATGTTTGCTTAAAAAGACTTGATAATTCTAAAGATATAAAACAAGAATTTTTGGAAGAAGCAAATATTATAAATTGTTTTTATTAAAGTATAGTAATCTTATTTATCCTAATTAATATTTTATTAGGTTAAAAATCAACATAGACATGGGGGCAATTCGGCAATTGCGATTTATGGAATAACTAAGAACCCAAAAGATGGTAACTACACGATGGTTATGGAATATGCGAAGCAGGGAAGTCTCCGAAAATTATTAGATAGTAAATATGATGAACTAAATTGGGCTTCTAAAATAACTAACCTATTTTATATAGCTGATGGGCTTAATATAATTCATAAAGCCAAATTAGTGCATAAAGATTTTCATTCTGGAAATATAGTCAATCAAACTATGTATTACTGATTTTGGCTTATGTAAGCCAGTGTCACAAGACTCAAATTCTAAAGCACTATTTGGTGTGCTTCCCTATATTGCACCAGAAGTATTGTATACAAATGGAGAGGAATACACTCAAAAATCAGATATTTATTTTTCGGAATAATTATGTCAGAAGTTTTTACTGGATATCCTCCATATCATGATATTCCGCATGATGATAGTCTAGCATTTCTATTTGCCTAGGTCGTAGACCCAATATCAAGAATTGTAAAGTTCCTCAACTGCTTTTAGATCTGATGAATAAGTGCTTAGACGCAGAACCTCAAAACCGACCAGCTGCTGAAGAATTAGCTAATACACTGAAACATTTTTATAGAGATTTAAAAGATGGAAAAACTGAATTATATAAGCAAATTAAAAATATTGAAGACTTACACAAAAATTTCTTAACATATAATCAAGTCAAATCGGCACAATTCAAATATCAGACACATCCGCAAGCTATTTATACAAGCCGATTTTTGAATCTTTCCAAACTCCCTAAACCAGGTAATTAACATTTATTCGTTTTTTTAAAAAATTAGTAATATGCTATCAATTGTAAAATTTTTTGAATCTGTTAATATAGTAAATGCAGGTACCACAGGTAATGATATTTATTTTCTTAAATTTGATTTAAACCATAGTTTTAGTATATTTATATGTATATATTTCAGCAAGTCAACACATTAAATTTGATGAAGTTCCGGACGGTAAGTAATATTTGATTTACTTATAAATAGCCAAATCTATTGCTTATTTTTAAATTATTTTTATATTGTATTTAGATTATTAAATCAAGTAAAAGGAAATTATTGAATTGAGAGCATTCTATTTATTATTGACATGCTACAATAATTCAGCAATTGTTATATATCTTCACGTATATACATGCCTAAAGAGAAAAAAGATATTGAGATAATAAATATTAAAATTACCTTTATTATTGTTGTTAGTGGTAATCTTGTTACTTTAAATGATATATTATAAATTTTAAAGGAAAGCTATGAAATTAAAATCTAAATACTAATGCTCTGGACCTCAACGGTTCTGTTTCCTAGTAAAATCTAAATCAAAATTATACGTATTTTATCTTGAAATTGTTATCAATATTTTATAACTAATCCTTAATATAATATCTAATTAGAAAAAAAAATTAAGTGAAAATTAGCCTCTTTAAATTTTCTAAATGAAATTCAAACACTATTTAGCCATTATCAAGAGACTATATTAAAATATGTAAAAAAAAAAAAAAAATTCTGAGCAATGATTGGGTTCGAGCGTGTTTTGAAAGCGTATTAAGTTTAGATCTTTAAAAGGCTAATGACGACTCAATCTATATTCAATAAAATATATAAATGAGAATAAATAAATGTTAGCATTAAGCTTATGTAGATAATAACGTGAGTACCAAACAATCAAATTTCGAATTTTATTTCATCGATAGCCTCAAAACACCATTTTCAAAGTAAGATACTTCAAAAAATTTTGGCGTAAAAGGAAAAACATAGATAATATAAAAATATGAAATAACAAAAAATTTTTGTTATACTAATTATATTGTAAGATAAAATGTTAATTTAGAGGTGAAAGACTTTTTTTTTCACAAGGCATGTGCTGCAATTTGCAGATCCCTTATTACGTACTTTGAAAATATTTGACATTACACTTGACCGATGTGGGATCTTTGCTACCTTCAAGAAGTTCCGGTCTAAATTTTTATGAATTAGCCGATTGGAATATCGATTTTCATATCAATATGTAAATATCTTATACTTCTTTTCCGAATTGGCCTGATCGGAAAATCTCGAAGGTTAGCGTTAATTTTCCTAGCAATATCGATATCGATATAGTATACGATCACCGTTAATGGCAATTTATAGCAATGCGATTAATTTTTACAATTACTATACGTCAAAAAATATATGTATAGAACATTTTACAGTAAAGTCTAAAAATTTTCTATCACAGCAAAGTTTATAGAGAAAGCAAAAAAAAAAAAAATTGCAATTATTTGTAATTATTCCCAATTTTTTTTTTTTATAACAATTTTAATTAAATGTAATTGTAATAAAATTTAATTGCAATTAATTTTGCAAAATTTAAGCAGATCGTCTCTTTCTGTAATGTATACATATTTTGGAAAGAACAATTTCTCATTATAACAATAAATGCAACATATTTTAGAAAGATAATTTCTCATTCCAATAATATAAGGAAGGTATACGACAGATATACGTCTATAAATAGAATATGTCTAGATAGGATTATGAAGATGAATGTTTACTATCCTTTATATTAGCCACCTAATTACCAAAAGATTACTGAGAAATATCATCAACATACAACAACGAATCTGAAATTTTGGTTGGTGGAATGGAAATTAATGGTTCAGTGGGTGGTTCGATCAGAATGCCAGGATCCCTAACTGGACATCCAAATTTTTGCTGGTTTACACGAGACGCGAAATTAGTATACATATCTCGCTGTTCAGGCGAAGTGGAATCAGTCCAAATTTGACGAGCTATCTCGAGAATAATCTTGGAATCAAAAACATTGTGAACAACGTTACAAATTTGCTTGACTCTGGACTTAAGGACATCGAATCCAGTTACGTAATTTGGTTGATCCCATGAATTAACTAGTTCAGGTATAACAGTAGTAGGGTCCGCGTTGTGTAAGTCGGGATTGCCTGCGACTTTTCCAGCAAGATTAGCCATTTTAAGACAGTGATTATTGATGAAAAAGTAGAGCCGTTAATTTAAAGAATGTAAAGTTGTAAAATTGGCCTAGGGATCTGAATTATTGAATGAACGACTTATAACAATAAATAGTAATATAAATTGGATTATCAAAAATAATCAATAGCATAAATATAATTTAAAATATAATTACCTTATTTAAATATACCTTATACACCGTACAGTCAACTCTACTACACCGAACTTTCCGAGCTTTTATGTAAAATTTTTTAAAAGGACGGTTTAAAAAATTATTTTAAAAGTCTCAGGATATATTAAATGTTCGGTCTTTCCAGGTCTGGTTTAACGAGAGTTGACTGTAGTGTGAAGGGAATTAGGATGCTTCAAACTCAGATTGAGTTCGTATAAGGCCCAACAGGAGGAAACGTCCAAATATAGATATGATTTTCATTCTCGTTACACAGATCACTCATTGCATCGACCAGTCAAAATATCACTATGGGATTAGTCAACCAATCAAATTGCGAAATTTACAAAAAGACGAAACCATGGGGTTCAAGGGGATTCAAAAAACATGTTGTAAAGCAAAGTGAGAGCTTCATGTTTGTTTAATCATTTTCAATATTCATAGAAAAGATAAGTCAAACGAGCCTTCCAAAAAAGTATCGTAAAATAATATAAAAAAATTTTTTATCAATTGTGTAACGATTTTGTGACGTATCAACGTTTCCTCCTGTTATAAGGCCCCACTAACAATAGGTTTAAAAACGTATGAACAAAATTACTTTTTCATTCATTTTATAGTTTTAAAAAAATAACGCATGAGCATTTAATTGTATTCTAGAACTCTTTAGAATGCTTCTGATTCTAGATGCTCTAGAAGCTGCTGCCTATTTTCTTTGTTTTAATATGTATGTGTGTAGTAATACAATGTCTAAAAGACAATGAATTTTGGGAATTAAGGATCAGAAGAAAAATGAACATCAGATCCAATCTGACTACATTATAATTAATATTGTATTCTGGTATTACAGTAGCTCCTTTATCGATACTGCTTTGGATGAATCCTTTTCTTACAAATAACAAATACTGTTGAAATAATTTTCATGTACGTACGTAATGATTGGACCTTTTGATTAATAATAATTAATTATTATTAATTAATTAGTAAATTTTTTTTTTTATTAACTAAAAACTCGAAAGTCCCCATCACTATGCGCACATATCGTACAATCATTCATTTCATCATATTATTGCAAGGAATAACATTTCCGAATAATTAAAAGATAGCAAATTTAATAATTTTAGAACACAGCCAGAACTGCATATTAGTAGAGTCAAAAACAAAATCGGTTCTAATGAAAAAATACGTAACTTTGCATTACCCATGTGGGCCGATTTGGTCAGACCCAAAATTAGCCCAATCACGACTGATTAATTTTTTGCTAAGTGGGTTTCTAAGAATGATCTCTTAACTTGTCCTAAATTTATATTAATTATATATGCATAAATAAATCTTATACGTATTTAATTAGAGGTTAAATGCAATCAATATCTTGAAAATTTTCTTCCGAGCTCACCCTTACACATTCACCGATCGTTCAATGATCCAACGATCCATATTTGAATAACAAATGATAGTTTCCTTATATAGCTTTGTATCATTGGTTTATTATTTTTATGTCTTATTATTGATTACGATGTGACATATTTCATTTGTTGCTTTCGCTTCACGTGAGAGTAAAACTTTTATATAACAATTTATCCAAAAAAAATCAAACCGGCTACATTTTGTGATTCGAATAACCTACAACTTTTACAAATAAACTTGACTTTTTGAGGGACTATCGTTTGTTTTTCTGCATTTTAAGGGACCATGCATGTTCGAGTTTGTTATTAAAAGCTTGTTAAGAAATCTTGAATAAAAATATTTTTAAATAATAAGGTTTTGTTTGTTTTAGTCGCCGTGCCATCTCACCATTATTTAAGCCACAGCTTATAGTTGCAGCTTAAGCTATGGCTTGAGCCACAGTCTGAAACGTGACTAAAGATATGGCTCAAGCTAACTCTAATAGTCATAACTCAGGCCGGAGCCATAACTTTTTTGAGCGAACCGAGTTATCCAAGTCGATAATGGCATTTTTTGGTTAAGGACAACGTGGTTAAGTCATATGTTTCGAAAATTAAATTATTTCATCCGACATAAACTATGCACTTGTCATATATTGGATGACTAAAAGTCCCTAGCGCTAGATCGGTATTACGAATAGTTGTGATGTATGGTTAAGCAAAGTAGTAGAGTATTCCGCAATAAAAGCATTTGAGTATACAGTAAAAAATTAGTATACTATACTCAGAATATATATATATATATATATATAAAATAGTATAGTAGTAAATAATTTAATTATATCGATACGAAAAATATCTTGAAAAACTTTGTAAAAATCTTTTTTTATGAGAGCGGTACATACAAACCCATAAAGATCTTGATTTTATTAAAACTCATCCATTGGATGCTTTTTTACAGTAAAAAAAATTATAAATTTTACATATATATCTAATTATCATTAACAAGAATAATTGCTTATTTTAATTCGCTTGATTTTACAAGTTTATTTATTTATTTATTTTTTGAAAATAACAATAATTTTTAAACCTTTAAAATCAAACATTCCCGATTTATTTGCTCTGTATATCTTGAAGCAACATTCTTTCTAATATTATCTCTTAAGATTTAATTTCAGATTTTAATTTTTGCACTTTTTCAAGGTTCGCTAGTTCAATTGCATGGATTTTTGCTTCACGTTCTCTTTAAGCCAGTGCATGTTCTTTTAGTGCTAATTGTTGTTCTTCATATTCAAGTGTATTAATTGTTTGGCTTTTTTTATGATCATTTTCACTTGAATCTTCGGAATCAACAGTGATTACTTCGGTTTTTTTTTTTTTTAGATTTTGTGGACTTTTTTTCGCTTATTTTTGGTTTTTTTTTTTTTTGAATTTTTGCTATTAATTTAATAAATATGAATAGATACACTAATAAGTACATAACTGATAATATAAATAAATTATTACATACCTTTACGTTTAATTGATAAAACATTGCGACTAACTAAACCTTTATCATGCCCATGACTTGATATATTATATCGTTGATGAACATTAATTGCAATAAATTTTTCCTGATCTAACTTGCATCCTCTAGAAAACATAATATATCAATTACAATTATAAAGGTTAAAAAAAAAAAAAAGATTACTGTAAAATCACAGATATCAATTTTAAGTTTTTCCCATGTCGATTACTTAATGCATGAGAGGATTCTGCGATATTTGTATTACTAGGTGATAATATCCAAGTTTTTTTATCAATCTATGACATGCATTTGTTAAGTGATGCAATAACCCATCTTTGGCGATAAAATGAAACCCAATCTAATATATGTATAATAATACAATAATTTAAATATATATATATGATTTTAAACCTTCATTTATATATAAAAAAATACTACTTAACCTGCCATTTTTTAATTTTTTCAATTTTGTCAAATAATTGGTTAATTTCATTCTCTGATTTAACATAAGCAATGCAAGCATATAATTATTTAAAGTATTATCATATTGTTTTTCTAAAATTTTTCTTTAAAAATAAAAGTAAAATAATAGTAAATAAATAAACAAATAAATGATAAATTATATATTTACCTTTTATAATGTACTTGGCAGGATTTAAAAATATAGGTCAAGTGTTCTTCCCAATTTTTTGTTTGATTAATTTTATTTAAAACTAATCCAAGACCTTGCACTTATGCATAATCTAAATCAGCAATTATATATTTCTAACCAACTCTGTGTATATGGTTAAATTGAGGTGATGAACTAGTTAGCTGTAATACAAGATCAAATAATGCTTGAAAAATTCTTTCATATGCAACTGTTGTTACTTAATTTGTAAAAACCCTGGCATAAGTAAGAACTTAAAAAATTATAATAAATATATATATTAATAATTTAAAAATACTATGTATATAATTATAAAAACAATTAACTCACTCAAATTATGTCTAGTATTATAGTTATTAACTTCAAATTCGTTGATTTCACCAGTTACTCATTTATATGATAAATAAATTGAAAATGGTTACATTTTAACCATTCTAAAAGTTGCTCATTAGTTGTGCAAATTATCATTATATGATCATCTTCAAAAAATTTTAAAATTATTAAAAATATTAATATCAAGTTATAATATATATATATATACAGTATATAATACTTTAATTATAATTTATTTTTTAAATTATCTAATCATTTTATATAATCATAAATATTATTAAGATTACATGAATAATTATAAACAACACCAAGAAATCCTTGTCCTTGTGAATGGAGTTCTTTTTGTATTTTGTTTACATAGTATCAAAGATGGTCAGTATTGTTTAAAGAAGCATGTATATTCATAAAGTATTCAGTTATAAAATAAACTTTAATTAAATTTTCTAAATAAAATATAATTATAAAATTAGTTTTTTTAAAAAAAATTTTGTATAATTTATATATATATCTGTTAAAATCTGTGTTGGTATAATATCAGTTGTATTATTATCAGCTTGATGAATTAATTCTTGTAAATGTGTTCATATAGTTAGTGAAACTCGATTTGGTGGTAAAGGTGGATGCAAATGAATACCTTTAGATATAAGTATTACATATGAACATTTTTTAATATCATGTAAAATTAACATATAGTATTTAACATTGCATGTTTTTTGAATTATTATTCTTGTTTAATAATATTGCCCATATAATGTGGATATACTAAGTATAAAAAAATATAAATTATAAATTATATATAACTTATAAATTATATAATATAAATTATTAAAATTTGATTGTATATGGCAATGAGTTTTTTTTGAACTATTATGTAAAACTGTAAAATATTCATTTATTGGTTCATTAAATTTATTCTAATTATAAAAAACAATTATATAACATAATATATAATTAATATATAAATTAAAATAAATATTAATAAATTTTAATAATATTTATATTATATAATCCATCCAGAAGTTGTTCAAGTAAATCAATATCAATATCCTCTTTGATATTAATATATCGATAATATTTTTCTTGGTTACGCTATTTTGAGCAACTAATAAAATAGGATGATAATATATTATCATAATGGCATAAATGTCTTAATACAGGTGTTCCAGTACATTGTATACTATTTTTTTTAAAATAGCATTTTGTTTTATATGCAGCCAAATATACTCTAAGTAATAAAGAATTATTAGTTATTTAATTATATATATGAAATTTTATAAACTTACACAAATGTATTATTTTTTATATTATTAGTTGATAATTCATTATTTATTTTCAATTGCAAATCAGAATCAGGATCAACTGATTTATGTTGCATTTCTTGAAGTTCTGAATTTGCAAATTCATATAATTTGATTCCTTGACATGTTCTTTCTTTTTTTGTTGCAGTAATATCACCAAAATAATAACAAGTCATTTGATTTTGACCACACAGTTTTCCCATAGAATACTGAATCTAAAAAATAAATATATTAATTAAATAAATTAATCACATACTATGTATTAGTATAATAATTATTTACATCTGTAAATGCTGAATCCACATTTTCCCATCTATCAATATGATAAACAATTGCAATTCCCTCTTCACATGTTGGTGGATATTCGATTGGTGTTAATGAATGAATTACTTCGTTAGCAGTTAAAGTTTTTGTGAGAAATATTTCTGAGTTTTCTATTTTGGGTGAAGATCTAGAAGTTTCTTGGAAAAAGAATCCACAGAAAATCCATCCTTTTCAAATGTATCATCAATGTCAAAATTTTCAAAGTTCTCATTAAAAGAACTATTATTTTCAAGAAAATTTTTATTGGTTTCATTAAAAGAATTATTTTCTTTGAAAAAATTTTCATCCTCAGAAAAACTGATCGATAAGATAGATTCTTCATCAGAACTAATATCATTCAAAGGTATCTTGATAGACATTTTTTTTTAAAATGAAATAACAATTTTTTTTTTTTTTAAAGAAATCAATTATTTTTTTAAAAAAAAAGGGGAAAAAAACCATTGTAACGATCAATGCTTTTGCTATTAACGACCATATTAAACTTCAGGATTTTAAATGATCAAATTAATATTTTAGACTCGATTTATTAAAATTAGACCTGATATTGTAATTTTAGAAGCCCGAAGACTAGTTTTCACGTTTGCATAAATTTTATATGCATTTGCATACTATACATGATATATTACTATATACTCAGTTGTGACCTTACAACCATACACACGTGTTTGCTAATTAACGTATTATACTCCACTATAGATGCAGACTTATTGACATTACTAGTTACGGCTCAATTGTGGTTTATTTTATAAACTGATTTTTTATATAGGACGTAACTAGATGATTTCATAAGTCTGCATCTATATACTCTACTACTTTACTAAGCCATACTCTACTACTATTCATATTACTCGCGCTAGATAGTCCTTCTTGTTTAAACATGTTATTCTCCTGATAAAAATGGTTTCATTTAGTGATTACCAAAAAGGTCCTGTTTAAAAACTTTTAACCTTCGATCCAAGTACATACGTAGTTATTCTTTCACTACATAATTATTCTTTCTAGTTATTGTTCGAATCAAATTTTAAGCGTTTGCAAAATTTGTATAAGTAATAATAATATCCTGTCCTCTTACGTCATTTAATAAAAATGTCATAACCTCTAATAAACTTTCGATATAATATAAAAGATTTAATTCAAAAATAAACAAAAATTTATACTCTTTTTTTTACTACAAAAATGGAATCCTCATTCATAAAGGCTACGGATTATTATTCCACATACGGAAACTTAGCTAAACGAAGAAAGTTTGAAAAACCTTCAGATGAGAAACTTCAGTCATATGTAAAAAATTCAGTTCCTGTGAATACTAAAAAAAGTACCGATGTGTGGGCAAAACAATTTAATGAATATATAAATGATACACACCCTGAAGTAGTTCTTGAAACTTTGCAAGACAAGATAAAGATTGCTAGTTTTCTTTTCAAATTTGTTGTTCAGGCAAGAACCCAAAACAATACAGAATACTCTTCTGATTCTTTGTATGTAGGAATTTGTGCAATTAATCAGTATCTACAAACAATATTTCAACATGAACCGATTAATATTCATAATGATTTCGAGTTCAAAAAATTTTGAGAGATTTTTGATGGCCGAATGAATGAATTGGAGGAACTATCAATGTATAAATGTGCTGATTCTTTGACAGAAGAGTAAATGAGAACTATTTTTAACCATCCACAGCTTTCATGTGATAATCCCAAAGGGCTCTTATATCGGATATTTTTATGGATCGGATGTATTACAGCAAGGCGTGGTGGCACCTATCATAAGTTGAAATTAAAGGATTTAGTTCCACGTGAGGATGGTGAATACAATTTATTAACTATTCATGATAAGACACATCAGGGTGGGTATTTCCATCATCGAAAAGCTCATGATAAAGCTCAAGATCAATTTCATATTATACCACTCGATGAAGTGGATAAAATTGGACCAATTGCAGACATTAAGCTTTACATATCAAAACGGCCAATTGATGCAGATGAAGAATTTTTTCTTCATCCACTTGAACTCTATTCGGGTATTGTATAAATTTTAATTTTTTTCTTTTTTTTTTTTTTTTTTTTTTTTTTTTTTTTTTTTTTTTTTTTTTTTTTTTTTTTAATCTTTTTTTTTTATTTTTTATTTTTTTTTAGATATTGATTGGTATTCAAATAAACATTTAGGTCGCGACAAGCTATCTGGATTTATGAAAGAGATCTGTTCTCTTACAGGCATCGATTGTACTACTCGAAAGATTGTCAATCATTCTATTCGAAAACATACAGCACAGAAATTAAATGATGCTGGTGTTGATGTCCAGGCAGGAATGAGCATCACAAAACATCGCACAGTTGATGCATATAACATGTATAGAAAACAAAATGAACATCAACGTGTTACAATCGCAAAATTAGTTGTGCCCCCTGGCACTAAAAAGGTATACACTTGCATTGTTTTTATATATATTAAAATACTTATTTACATATTTGATATATTGATATTAGAATAATGATAATGAACCCGATAGAAATGATAAAGATGACGAAACAATCAATCAAAGAAATATGAACAGTGAAGACAATAATATCGATGATGTTAGTGACAAGTTCAGCAAAGAAAATCTCAGCAAAGAAAATCATGATAACGATAATCAAAAGCAATTATTTACCCGGTCCCGATCTCCTTTTACTCCTTTATCTGACAATGATAACGATCAAGAATTTACTTTTAAGGGCTTAAATCTTAAAATTTCGAATTGCAGAGTTAAAAATTTTAAGATTAATATTAATCGTTAAAATTATTTTTATTTAAATGTATTTTAATAGATTAGTATTTGCACACTATTAACAATCTAATGTTTAAATAAGTTATGTACTTACTAGTTTAAAATGTAAAATTAAGAAATCCGGGTTGTTATTAGTGGTAATTTCCCGGACGGCAAAATTTAATATGATAAATAGCGTTTATCAAGTATTCTTATCTATAAAATTTCCTGGAGAATTATTCTTTATAATTCCCTGGGTATAATAATTCTTACTAACAGTGAAAAATTACCTTCTAGAAAAAATGACATAAGAGATCACATGTAGAGGATTATAGTAAATACTATTTGTAAACTATATTACTTAGCAATTTAATTTGCAAAACTTTATTGCTTTGTTTAATATATTTTATAAAATGTAATCATACATATAATAATATCTTTTATATGTTTTATATATTAATAATGAATACACCAAACAAAATATAATCAATTACTACCTAAATCAAAACTAGCTTTAATAGTTTTTTTTGTTATTGGTTATAATTACTATATGTATATTAAATTGTGATTGTGAAATAAAATCAAGGAATGACACTAATAAAATTTAAACTTTTGCTATGTTAAATAGCATAATTTAAATTTGCTAGTTTTTAATTATGATTAATTTTTATAAAGCAATATTTTTGATAAAACTAGTATAAATCAATGGACCATTGGATCAATAGATTATAGTATTGATCCATTAATAACTTTATTTTCAATAAACATAGTCCATTGCCAACTATGGTTCTATTTATAGATAATAATTGTTTTTTTATTACTGCGTGTTTCAATTTACGTAATACCCATCGAAAATTTCTTCATATTCTTATTTTTATAAATTGTTCCCAAACATAATATTTCGAAGATTCTCTTTGAAAACTAATTTTCTAGTATCATGTCTATTATTATATTAAATCATTTGTTTTGTTAACCAAACAATGAAATTTCTATCTTTTTAATAGTATGCTCAAATTTTGAATGAAGTCATTTATAGATCAATAGGATTCGAAACAGTCTTAAACATTTAAATTAACCAAAATATCTTTATTAAAAGCGCAAAAAAAAAAAAAATAAAATAAAATAAAATAAAGGGCATTATTTTTTAGTGCACCCTGCACCAGTGATGGTAAATAACCTGGTCATTTACAAATTTTTAAAATGATCTCAAATGACCCCGAAATGACTGGTCATTATTGGTCATTTCAATTTTGGGTCGTTTGGAATGACTCGTGACCAAGTGACCACAGTCATTTAGAAATGACTGGGTCATATAAGGGTCATTTAGTTTATAGGTTTTGAAATTGGCTAGGTTAGGCTAGGTATTAGAGCTATAGTTGGTGGTAGAATTACTGAATTACGTCATTACGGCATTCTACTATATAGTAGAATTAATTACAACATATCTGTAATTATGTGGTGGAGCCAAAATTCAGAAAATTGACCAAAATTCTGGGTCAGTATATATTGGAACGTTTCGGTATTACTTCATACGACCTGTTTCCGAAGAATTCGGACCCCGTATTTATAATTACGGCAATTATGGCAAAAAATACAGCACGTGCCATAATTCGATAATTTTCAAAATTAATTCTACCACCAACTATAATTAGAGCTAGGATCCGTTGAATATCCATTATGATGAATAATCATGGGTTTATTCCATCCACGAATGATATTGAATGAATATTCAAATTTTATATGAATATTTATGTAACAGTAAAACCTTAGATTATTCATCTCGAATATTCACGAATTCCGTGTAAAAAACTAATAATACTCTTAATCCTTAAATATTCGTGAATTTTGCATAACCAAATATTCACTTTTAATTGAATATTCATTTTTGACCACGGATATTCACGGATCCCAGGTATTTGTATACTCAGGCCCAAGCTCAATAAAAATTCATATGCCCGACCCAACCCAGGAATTGTAAATGATCCGGTCATTTGATTGAAATTTAAATGACCCCAAATCATTAAATCATGACAAGATCATTTGGGTTATTAAGTTCATTTAGGTCATTTGCTTATAAAATAATTTTATTGTTCGAATTG